>JADGIL010015668.1:0-18067 GCA_020352625.1 Cactoblastis cactorum
GGAGCCACTACTTGTAGTAGTGTGGAGCCAGCTACAGGCTTCTTTTTAGCCTGTAGCACGAATGGGCTGGCTCGTCCGGCTAAGTACCACACTCCCACAGAAGACCGACGCCTGAATGGCGGCTATCAGCCGTCATGCTCCGGTGAGTGAGAGAGCCGGGGGCCCAACTTCTTCACCCTCCCCAAATGGGGAGGGTGGAGGTTTTTTACAGGCCGGCAACGCTTCTGTAACCCCACGGGTATTGCAGTTGTCTATGGGCGGCGGTGTCACTTAACGTTACCAGCCTGCTCGTTTGCTTCCCTCTGACATAAAAAAAAAATCGAACTAGATAAATAGTTAACGATTAGAACATTATATTGAAGGCCCCAAAATAGTCCAATCAATTTTACATAACCTTTTGCACAATTGAATCTTGTCTTCAATCGTGGCCACAGTATAGCAAAGTTACGGTCGTGGTTCAATAATAATAAATGGTAGGATAGGAATGCGAGGTCTTATTTTATTAAACTGGTTTGACGCACAAAAAAATAAAAATTAATGTTGAAAGGTACGCTGAAGTATCACGTTTTTATTCCTTACTGAGTAGACAAAGCCGTGGCATTGAAAGGCCATGTTTAGCTGAATGGTGGGCTTATTGCTGGAACATTGATTCAGATATAGTGACAGATTGTTAGCCCATCGCTTATAAGCACTTTTCCTTATAGACTTTTACAATCTGAAGAAGAAGGCGCGGGTGAAGAAGCAACTAGAACATTCTACTTCTGCTTTTGCTTCCAGACCAGCATGAATATGAACAGTACTTGCATCTAGTTATATTTTTAATTTTTTGGCGTCACAGATAAATAAAATCGCCAAGTAATAAAAACATAGAATTATTTGATTTAGAAAAGAAAGAAAAGAAAAATTACTTATTTATTTTGTAATAAGTTAAAAAAAACATAATAAAATTACATTTTTTGGTTTGGAAACACCTATACCAAATTATTTCCCACACAGCATACATATGTCGCGGTGTCAACCGCGACACTGGTCTTCTACAAGCACCATAATAAGATACTTAAATGAAATGGAAATTAAAATAACAATATAAACATAAAATTGACACTACAGTCCTATTTCATCTACTATACTAATAATTACATATTATTTTATATGAAACAAACGTATTTTTCGACTTCTGAGCATCTAAAATATATCTTTTTTTAAATTTGACTTTTATAAGTTTTAACAGATATAAAATTTTTATATTATGTACAGTCAATCAGTACTGTCAGTCACGGAATGTTTTATAGCTAGGGTAATATTAAAAAAATAATTAAAGACAACTGACAAGCCAAACTTTCTAGGCTATAAATAATAATTTACCATATAAGTATAAAATTACAATAGAAATCGTGAGATCTAATCGAATAAAATCTACTGCAGAACTTTACATAACCCGAAATACGTTTACGAGTGATATCACTGTCAAATCGTTAGAATCGATATCGATTAAAGCGAGCAATCGAGAGGGACGATTATTCCGAGTTGATTAGTGGTCAATTACGCGTTCCCATAACAGCCACAATAAAAGTTTTCGGTGATTTGGTAGTATTTTGTTGTAATCAAATCGGCGGCGTCGTTTTTGAAGGCAGCTTTATTGGCGGGTCCAATTGCTGAGGTCGATGGTTACTGTATCGTGCGAGGGTCCAATGACGTGTTGGAAGCCTCTTTTTTTTATTACAGTCGACTTCTGTAGTTGTCTTGCAAAGATTTTTGTTATAGTGGCTTATTTGTAAATTTGACGCGCGAATATTTAATAAAATATTAACTTGACATCTACATATTCCAAGAATATTGTACATTTTTTATCCTTTATCTTAGTAAAGCGAAGCTTTGTGAAGTTTAAGCTGTTTTTAACTTGTTGTTGGTATGTTAGTATGGGCCAAATCTTGCAAGATAATGAGCCACTTCTCAGTTTCCGATTAAGCTGAAATTTTGAATGTGACTTGAGTAAGTAGAGTGTTATTTAATTTTATTTTTCTCTTATTTTTATTAGTTTGCTTTATAAGAGTGATATTATAATACATCTAGACAAACATACGTTTAAATTAAAATGCTAAACTCAAATATGTGATCAGCTTTTCTGTAAAGCGTACCATCAAAATATATAAGTTGGGTGATGTTAACCTCGCTTCGCTCTCTAAATTAATTATATCCACAACAAATGTTTCAAAAAAGATTTAGAAGTTGCGGGATGCTTCCTGTGCTAGTTTATAAAACATGTTTTAAGGCTAAGCGACCTTAAGAGGTAACCTAACTATTAAGCTCGCTTTGCCACATAACATGTTTCAATAGCTTCCACAGGAAGCATACGGAACCATCCTCATCCGCCGTGTCCGCTGCGGGCGCGCCGTGACGAAACGCCACCACAAGAAGCCGAAAGCGCGGGAATGCGTTTTATAGTTTATAATTACTGTGATCGACGCGCCTTTGATGTAAAGCTTTTTTTTTATGAAAGAAGGAGGCAAACGGTCAGGCGGGTCACGTGATGTTAAGTGATCACTGCCGCCATAGACCTGTAACACCCGGGGGGTCACAGAAGCGTTGCCGGCCTTTAAGGGGTTTATACGCACTTTTCTTGAAGGTTCCGTTGTCGTAATGGTTCGGAAATACGACAACTACGATAAGCTACGACGGTCTAATATTAATATTATTTTTTCTGACGGATATTTTTTTCATGACATTATAATATACATTTTTCTCATATATGTCATCAATTGTATTATTTCATTAGTAATTAGTATTAGCCATTGTAGATTGTACCTTGTTTGTACTTATAAGGTGTGCAAATCGCTTGCCGACGGTCTACACTACAGTTGATATTATTTTACTCTGTGGTACAGTATTATTTTGCTCTGTGGTAATAATATATACCATATATGTGGTAATAATGTATACCAATACATTAGTTTTTAATTTTCAAATTCAAAAAATGGCGATGTCCTTCTGATTTGTATGTAAATAAATGATTGTAATTTTTTTCGTTCGATTTATTTATGTTCATTGAATTGATATTGTCATTCAAATAATCTAAATATTTTTTTTTAAGTCAATTTTTCTATAGATACCGTTTTAATAAACTTTCAAAAAAATTTTTCAGATTAGATACTTAAATAACCTACATCATGCAAGAACTTTGAAATTAAAATTGATTTGTTGCAGTTCTTATATGTAGTTACAGTTCATGAGATACAGCCTGGTGACAGACGTCTGTCTGTACGGACATGAAGTCTTAGCAATTTAGTAATTCGCCGACTTCCCCGCCCTCCTCATTTGAAGAGGGCGGGGTTTTTTTATTGGCCGGCAACGCTTTTGTGACCCCGCGGGTGTTGCAGTTATCTATGGGCGGCGGTGATCACTTAACATCACGTGACCCGTTTATTCGTTTGCCTCCCTCTGACATAAAAAAATACCCGTTTTACCCTATAGGGGCAGAACTCCAAAGTTCCTTACCTTAGTTTTACTACCGCCAATAGACCCAGGTCTAATGGAGCCAGTTTCGTAGAATCTGGTCAGAATCTTAGAGACACAGCCGTGGGACACCAGCAGCTGCCGGCTGATATCGCACGGCCGCACCCCCATAATGGCCAGTTCCACGATTCTCTTCCTCACCACGTCAGGTAGAGGGCGCCCGTTGACAAAAACGCCCCCTAGTTGATTGACGCCCGCTTGACCTGTTAATTTACACAAATAATTTCAGTTTGATTGTCTGTCTGTAATTAAAATGAAAAATAATAATGTTAGTTCAATAGTTAACTATAATAAATTTAAAAAATAAAATAAATTAAATCCTAAAACATATTATTTACATACAAATGTATTTTACGGTTATCGATTGATTGATTTTTATTGAAATGAAAATTATTTGTAATACATATTCCACCAACAACATTTTCATGTAAAAATGTTGCCAAGACGAGTCTACGTAGTTTACCCTGTGAAAAATCTCGTATAAAGCCTAGCTCTAAAGACTACAGCCTAAAAAAATAACGAACGTTTGAACGAACTGCCTGTAGCGGTATTTCCAGACCAATACGACATCGGAACCTTCAAGAAAATGCGTATAAATCCCTTAAAGGCCGGCAACGCTCCTGTGACCCCCAGGGTGTTGCAGGTTTTATAGTCTGTATGTACATGCATTACACACAAAAAAAGAGATGAAATTTTACGCAGTTTTCACAGTTCAATCTTGGAAAGTCCTCTTAAAACCTGTGATATTAACAGTAGAAAGTTACGCGCGGAAGAAGTCGCGTGCATTTGATTTGAACTTTTTTTGTATCTGTCTGAAATACGGAACCTATGTCCGATTCTACCTTTCCTTGCTTATACTCATTTAAACATCAGAAAATTACAAATATATCATAACGAAACAATCGCATTCACAAATGGAGAAAGCTACCTATCAATTTTTTACCAACAATGACAGTCCCCAGAAGTTCTCAAACTGTCTCAATCGAGGTTGAGCATTGAGTTATTTTAGCAACGGTCAACTTGCACCTGCCTTCACTCATTCTGGGCTAATATTTATTTGATTGCCAAATTTACTAACCAATCTTACCTGCCGTTGGGAATAAGGAATGAATAGAATGATAACTTGTGGTTCTTTTTGTTATAAACCAGCTTAATAAATTAACACAAGTATTTTACGGTTAATCTATTCAAAAGTCATAGACACGGGTGTAATTGTTTTTTTATTATTGTTAAATGTGGTTTTAATACTGCACTAAAGCGACTAGGGAAAGCTTCTGACAATATCTAACTCCAAAAAATTCGCCCATAAACTCACTATCCCATAAACACACAAGCTAAGCGTGACTTTTGAATCTCACAATTCTTGGCTTTGTATATCCCGTAAGAGATGCAGATGTGGTACTGAAACTTTATTTTTAAGTATTGTTTTAACTAAGAAAGTGATTGAGTCAGTTAGACATATCTATGATTCCTGAAATATGTCGTGCTTACACGTGATATAATATACTTACAGTTCAAAGAAATAATGGTACCTAATTCAATGAAAAATAATATAAATATACCAAAATAAGAATAAACAAATTATTTATTATCTTTTATATTTGTGGTCAAGCTTTGTGAAATGGTTCTGACAATGGATCCATTTCTATGTTGTTTTTATTTTATATCATGATAAAAAATATCCTTACGATCCAGAGATAGCATGAATTTATTGTTAGTTTGCTTATTAAGGGAATAATGAATCATTAAAATAGGATATAATATTTTTTTGTAAAAATATTTGTCATAAAAATGTCAAGAACAGTTTTAGATGTGTATTTAATTGTTACTGTAAATAAAACGTAGTATATTATTTCTACTGTATATATATTTTTTGGGTTTAAGATGCGTTTAAGAGATTTTCTGATTAACAAGCAGTGACGAAGGTCTTAATATTATCGGACTGCTTTGTAAGACACATGACACATTGACTTGCATTTAAATTAAAGAAAATCTCAGGAACTTTAGCAGAGAACGAGTTGACGGTTCGGAGCAATGCGCGGGAGAAAGAGCGGTTTGAGCGGGAAAACCACTCGTTGACATTTGACGTTGACAGGAGTGCCTTCGTGCGTTTTATTGATTGGCTGTTTTTCTCAACAAACCCCAAAATAGGATAGTTGGTGTAGAATGATAAGCTTTAAAAAAAACTGATATTAAAAGATTACGGTGTAGACAGAGCCAAGATTAGTATGACTTTAGCCTTACCAATTTATTCTTTAGCGCATTTACAGTTCTCTAATACGTAGGAGTACATGTTAACCCACAATCAAAAAGAGGTAAATGCAATCAACAGAATCAATTTCTTACAATTGCCTTCTTAAATCGCATCCAATCACAAGCCAACATTAAATCTTTATTGAACGCTCTCTTAAGGGCTACCGTTACCTTTGTCAATTATAAAGCCATAAAACAATCGTCAAACAGCGACCGATTTATTACCTTAATGCTATAAAATTAGCGTTCTAATTTGTTCGTAGCAATTTGTTTTTACGACGTTTCTTTAAGGAAATACGCCGCTTCCAGTACAATGATTTCACGGCAGTTCTGAAGAGAACCAACGTTTTTTCATCAGACTTATATAAAGTCAACCACACTTTTTTCGAGACACTGACACATCATACATTCATTCCGCTGTGTTTCCCATAACGATCAGGTCAATCAGCGGCAACTACTTGAAGACAAATGAGCATTAAAGTCCACTGAGTTAAGGAAAAATTGTGGCAGTCATAAATACTAACAGCAATATGATTAAAAAAGGGTGGATAAAAAGGAAAGAGAGGATTTTAAGTAGTAAAGCAGTAGTTAATTAGACTACGATATCTGTTTTCCTACTATTCTCTTAAACTCCGGTAAAAAAGTAAGGGTGCTGTGGCGCCTACGGTTCGTAAACACTCTTGTTTCTTCTTTTCTAGTCTCACACATCGATATACAATAAACAACTAGACTCACAATCCCACTAATATGGCACTAAAGTGCCCTCAACAAATCACTGCTCATCGCTTATAAATGACATTAAATGAGCAGACTTCAACTAGTCCCGTTAGTTTGACATGGTTTCAACTTGCACACATTAAGACTTATTGTCTAATGATGAATTAAACATTTACCTATTCAAGCTATAAGTTAATAAATTAAATAAGCGACACGTTTTATTATTATTATTAAATAATATTCTCACAAAATAGTCTAGTTGAAATAAGTCTATGGTCTTTTCTGTTCATGGAAATTACTTTCCTTGCTTTACGATTTCTCTTTCAGACTAGTGCTTTTTAGGGCGCTATCACACTGGTGAACGATTCAAAGAACCGTCGGTGTGATGATATCCTAATGACCACTAACTCTACCTGTAGAAAAAAAACATTATTACCTTTATGCTTCTAACTTTACATCAAATAAGACTAGCAGAAAATGCATTGTTAGAAATATTCGTGATTTATTTTTAACTCCCGACGTAAAACAAGGGGTGTTATAAGTTTAACGTGTGTGTGTATGTGTCATTCTGTCTGTGAACCGATATCGATAATTCTTTTTTTTAGAAAAGTGTTCTTTTATGTTTTAAACTCCTGCGGAAAAAGAGGGGTAAGTTTGACGTGTATATTGCGTCGGGGGTTTCATTTTAATTACTGGTTTCTTCTGTTAATAAGAGTGCTGGTATATAACATATCTAGACATCTATCTAAATTATTGAAACCCTCGTTGACGCATTGGTAAAGACTTTGCCTCTAGATCAAGAGGTCCCAGGTTCGAATCCCGGTCAGGTCGTGATGGAAAATGGTCTTTTTCTGATTGGTCTCGGTCTTTGATGTTTATTTATATATGTATTTGTTATAAATATCTTTAGTATATCAACACAAGTCTCGAACTTAGTTTGTGGCTAACTGAATATTTGTGATTAGCTTACTGTCGGACATACATAGTTCTCATGCCATTATCAACGATCTTGTGCATTGTATGTATGTATGTATGTAGGACCGAATTTGTTTAGCAAATAAATCTATTTACGAGTATTTTTAGGGTTGTATCTTCTATCGATAAAACCATAATTATAAAAATATAAAAAAAAATCAAAAAAAATCAAAATATTTATTCAGAAATTAGACCTTCACAGGCACTTTTTCATGTCACCAATAATTAAATATTTAAATCTCACTCAAGAAACTAAACTACCAGCATTTCGGAACGACCACTGCTGAGAAGAAATGCCGAAAGAAACTCAAGCAGTTTTGGTCCCTATTATGCCGGAAGGGCTATATAAGGGATATATACTTATTACATACATTATCTTCAATTATTACATACATTATCCTCATATTATCCTCAATATAGCTTAATAAAAATCACCTAATTCAAAACCTTTCACCAGAATAACGTTCTTTCTTAGAAGCTTTTAGACTTTGTTGTCTACCCTGCAGATATCAAGGTATTAAAAGATAGTGATGTGCTGAGTATTTTTAGGAGAATCGAGTCTGTACGAGCGACTTGAGTCAATTATATTGTATACGTATCTTAATTCCCCGTTTCGGGCTCAGTAGCCGAATTCTATTTTTGTAATTGTAACGACTTCACTAGAGACATATTCGAGTTCAAGACATCACTATATATAATTTAACAAAAAAACACTATATTTATTAGATTATTGATAAAAAACGGTTAAAACAAAATTACGTCATTAAGATAAGTCTAAGCGAGAAAACCTAATTCGTATGCTAGACTCAAATCAGATCAAGTCAACCAGGACACATTTTCCATCCTTCGATCAACTATAATGTATCAGACCAGACCTGCATACTCAAATCGAATTAACTAATATTCGAGCATGCAACTACAAAGGAAGAATCGAGTCTAACTCGATACAAGTACTCAGCACAACACTATTAAATGATACATTTCGCGGAAAGGCCTTAAAACACGGATTGGTTGAGGTGGATAGCCATATCGCTAATACGCTTCCCCGTTTACAATCCAGGTCGTAAATGTAATTTTTTAGGGATCCTTGCTTACAAAAACCCGCTTGTTACTGTACGCTAAATTATCTTTTTGAACCTTGATGATAAAGAGAGGTTTGAGAGGTATAAACAAGTAATATTAAGATAATTACTACATCAAATAAAACAAAGTAGTTTTCCGCTGTCTGTCCATATGTATGTTTAGATCTTTAAAACTACACAACGGATCTTGATGCGGTTTTTTTAAAAAGATAGGGTGATTCACAAGGAAGGTTTTTAAACTCGTACGAAGCTATTTAAGGTATGATACACTAGACGAAATACTGCTAACTTTTACTGCTAACAACCTGTATCATTAGTTTTTATAGATATACATGCATGATTTTTTTTATAGTTAGTTTACTGAAAAAAAAACTGCTTTGCCTTTCATTGAAGGACATTACTATTTAATTTCATGATTCTTTAGTGTATACTAATGAATCGGATAAAAAAGTTATACTTACTACCTATATGTTGTACACTCTTAAATTAGAAAAAGATTTTAACCGAAAAAAGCAAATTACAGAAAAGTGAAAAATTTTCTTCAACCTTAAATATTTCGTCCTGTTCACTCTTGCCGCATTTTTTTTTAAAGTTTGCGAATATTGCCCGTATATCGTGAAAGTTATTGCGCCTTTTACAACTTGTGACGGATTTTACAATATGGCGGTATGCGTGTGCGCGGGAGCAGATTTTTAGCGCTTCTGTTCAGCCGGGACAGTTAATTTTTGATTTAATCTCTTTTTATGTTACGGAACGCGTAAAGTAAGTAATTATATTTTTGTGTTGTTTTTGTTTTGTGTTTAATTTTTTTAAGAAAAGCTTTGGTTGTTCAGATATAATTGATATTTGCAAATTGCAGAATTGAAAAACTTATTGAAAACCAATGAAACCGTCTAATAAAATTAAACATTTTGATTGTTTATCAATCTAAAATCAGAAATAATTTATACTTATACGTTAAGTTACTGAAAATTCTTTTAAAAGTTATAAACCTTTTTAATTTAACGTTTTAATTTTTTTAAACATTTTTGTGAACTTTTGTATAAGTATAAAAGATTGAAATATTTATTTATTTTCATTCAAACTCAACAAACTGTTAATGTCATTGGTAAAAATTAAAAAAATAAATTGTCAATATATCTTTTTATTTCACAAAAACCATTTTTTCATTTTGATAGCGAATTTTATTGTTTTAAGAAAGCGAAATTTTATGTAAAATGGACAGATGTCGATGCGAGGAGTACGCTGCGGCCGTGAAGAAACTCAGATTCTACACTGTGGGTACCTTTAGGCCTGATATCATAGACAACTACAATCGTAAGTAACATTTCAGGTACAGACATCTACACATATAATAAAATTGTAACTGAACTATGTCTGTACATGGAAGATATTCAAGAAAAAATATATAGAGGCTCTTTATAGCCTATAGAAGCCAAAACTATTGTTTTTACATTTCAAAGGGGCGCAACAAGAAGTAAATTTGAATAGCACAGATATTATTAGTTCTCAAGTCTGTTACACGCCACCTTCCACTAACCCAGCCTTTCCCAAAGTGAGCGTTAACGCCCCCTTCTAGGTGCTGCAGGCCTGAAGTGGGGTAAGAGACCCAGAAAGAACCTTGTGTACAAAAGTGGTTTTTATGTAGGTGAAAAAATGGCGACAAAAAATAATTTATTCTCAATGTAAAAAAAATCTCGTATATTCTCCAGGAGCCGGTTACAGAACAGCGTGGAGGAAACACGGGGTGGACTACACTGACATGAAGTTCTCCAAGCCTTACGCCATAAAGATCCTGGACCCTGAAGAACTGCCGGAGAACAAGCTGTCCAAAGAGGCTCGGAAAGTCGAGCAGATGTGGTGTCCCTACATGACCCCTTACAAAATTAAAGACGAGTAAAATATTAAAAAAGTAATTGTAAAATTTCGAAATTTTCATTCAGTTTTTTTTGGAAATATTGTTAATTTAGAAATTTTTGTAAATCTATTTTTAAGAAGGGATCAAAAATATTTAAAATTACTAAATAAGTAAGAAACTAAATAATAAAATTTTTGGTAATCCTATAAAAAAGTTTGATTTTTAGCCTAGAATCAATTTACTTTATTATTAATAATTTTATTAATATTTGTGTTAATTTATTGAATTGAAACAATTATAAGTATTCTGAAATTAACTCTCTTTAAAAAAAGCAACCACTACTGGTTTCATTAAAATAAATAAAGGTTCGAAATAGGTCAATTAATATGTTTTCCCCGTAATAATCATGTAGATACCTAAGAATGAGAAGGTTTATAAGCAATTCTCACGCGGAAAAAGTCGCAGGCAAAGCTTTAATATTGAATATATAGTCGGCAAACATTAAAGAGAATCATCGAACCCTCCATACATAAATTAATAAACAATAATAGAAATAAAAGTTTACGATATAAACGGTAACATAGTTGTAAACATCGGACTAGAAAATGTGATGTGATGTTCCATATGCGTTTGATGGAGTCCCCGTGATTGACCGTGCGTCTATATTTATATGGATAAGACGAGAACATTATTTTATTGGCTAGAACAGAGTTGTTTTTCTAACGATTTCAATTAGGGTGACAAAGGAGAAACAGTGGGAGAGCCTGAGGCCCAACTTCTCCGCCTTCCTCAAATGGGGTGGGCGGAGGTTTTTTATAGGCCGGCAACGCTTCTGTAACCCCGTGGGTGTTGCAGTTGTCGATGGGCGGCGGTGATCATTTAATATTTCATGACCCGCCTGCTCGTTTGCCTCCCTCTGACATAAAAAAAACAACTGGAGAAAGCTTGTACAATCTAAGCAAAAATCGTAAATTGGGTTGAGTTCGCATTTTTTTTTCTATCAAATATTATATTGTCTGTTATTGTAAGAGTAACAGATATGTTATCTTACATATGTATCTAGCCTTGCATTAAAATAATTAATTAAGCTGCAAACTCGAAAAACACCAACTACATGGACTCACATCTAGTGGTGTTATATACGTGACACAAATTTAAATTACGTCTAGTTAAGCGTTGCGGAGTTCTTGACAGCTGCTCCAGGGTGCGACATCCAGTCACGCTTGTCATAATAATGCATTGTCACGGTTTAAAAAGATACATGCCAAATATCAGCTCAATCGGACACTAAGAAGTGGGTAAAATTTAGTTTGCAAGATTTGATTACAGACAACGGGACAGTTGAAAATAAATAAAAGCTTTTTTTTTTATGTCAGAGGGAGGCAAACGAGCTGGCGGGTCACGAGATGTTAAGTAATCACCGCCGCCCATAGACATGTGCAACACCCGCGGGTTTACAGAAGCGTTGCCAGCCTGTAAAAAGCGGAGAAGTTGGGCCCCCGGCTCTCCCACTCACCGGACGGAGCATGATGGCTGATAACCGCCATTCAGGCGTCGGTCTTCTGTGGGAGTGTGGTACTTCCCCGGACGAGCCGGCCCATTCAACAAAAACAGCCGAACAACAAAACGGCCTAAGCTTGTAAAAACAGCATGTCCACAATAAATCAACGTAAACTTTGATGAGTCGATAAGTTAATTCGGCGTCAAAAGCCCGCCGGCCGCGCCTTGCGCTGTCACCGATTATAAAAAAAATCGTTTACAAACCATTTGTCCACGTCCAGTGATGGGTAACGGTTGGACCTTAACTGGACTTTTACAAACCTTTTTGTGCTATTTCTCAAAAAAAATTGCAATATTAGGTAGGGCTTAAAGGAAGTATGTAAATATGTTGTCCCGCAAACCACCTACCACTGTGAAACGAACTGCCTGCAGCGGTATTTCGTGAACAATACGACATCGGAACCTTCAAGAAAAGAGAGCGTAAATCTCTGGTGTTGCAGGTGCTTATAGTCCCGTTAGCTTTTTTAGGGTTCCGTACCCGAGAGTGAAACGGGAACCCTATTACTAAGGCTCCGCTGTCTGTCACCAGGCTGTATCTCATGAACCGTGATGGCTAGAGAGTTGAAATTTTCACAGATGATGTATTTCTGTCGCCCCTACAACAACAAATATTAAAAATAAAAATAAAATAAATATTTAAGTGGGGCTGATTTTTGTTACTCGATATTGATAACGATAACAGATAGATGCTTGAATTTTATAGGTATACATATGTATTTATATATTAACTATAAACATAAATAAATTAAATAAAAATAATAATTAATCCCATAAAACAAACTTGATTATTTTGTAGCTTTTCATAGATAATGGTACGGAACCTATCGTGCGCGAGTCCGACTCGCACTTGGCCGGATTTTTTTACTTGCTTAGAAAGTCTTTTTTTGATAGTTTTTTTAAATAAGACCCTAGCTCAAGTAGATTTATTATAAAATAAGGGCTGTCTATTATGAGTAAAATAGAGATTACATTGTTTAAAAATAAATAAGCTTATGTACATAAGTTTTTATGATTTAGAGGATATATGTCAAGTGTTGCCTGCGAAACGTAACTAAGTAAAAAGTCCTCAAAATTAAAAAAAAAATGTTTTGAAATAAAGTCCAAGTAGTATATAGTCCAGTATAAACCAGCCTTTGTAATCAATAGTTGTCTATAGCGTGGGTGTCATTCGATAATATTGTACAAAATTGAAAATTCAAGCTCGATAAATTTAATAACTCTGAGCTCTGGAAATAGTTAATTTAATAATTTGACACAATCTTTTATTTATGATAATGAATAATATGGAACTAAAAATTAACAATGAATTTAATCGAAGCTTTATTTTTGCTTGTGAAATTGATAAAGGTTACTCGTAACTTTTACTTGCCAATTAGCTGTAACTGGGAAGTAACTAATCAGTAGTTTCCTTGGATATGGTGAACGAAGCCCTGAATGTCATATCAAATGTTTCAGAATCCAAATCAATCGATATAAAAACTGTAAAAAAAATAGTCAAATCTGTCACCCAACAACAACTACAAGTGATTAAAATTCCACTTTACAGTCACATTTTATCGTTAAAATATCGAAACTCATCCCGAACAAAGTACCATGAAACCAGAAGTCACTTCACAATCCAAAACAGATGTTTATCAAATCTCCGAACTTCGTGTGCGACCAAAATAATATCGAGCCCATCAAATATTTCTTCTATGCTCTGATATCATCACATTTACAAAATCACAGATAGATATAATTATGAAAATGAAATTTTATTATCGATAAAAATATTCCTCACATTTCCCAACCCTAACTCGTGACCATAGAGTCGAAAATAAAATAGAAGCTTCAAAAACAAGAGCTAGTTTTTAATAGGTTTTAATAAGGTGATTTGATGGCAGGAGACGTTAATAAGTAAGTAATGTAGTTAAGCATGTATAATGTATTAGCTAATGAGTGGGTTTGACGCGGGTGGGCCGGGGTTCGATACGGATCCGATACTATCTCAACGAGATTCGACTTTCGATTCTCTTAATTACTGTTAATGTGTGCGACGCGCCACAGAGTAATGATATGCAGTGGGACCATTTTGTAAAATCTTGGGATACTGTGGGTGGTGAGAAGGAAATGAAGTGAGTAAGTATAATGACATAATTTGCATCGGTCAGCGCTTAATTAGAATTTGCAAGATTAACCTACTATAAACATAATATATGCTCGTGATTCTGGCTTAACAAGTGAAAAGTAACATATTTTTTATGTCAGAGGGAGGCAAACGAGCAGGCGGGTCACAAGATATTAAGTGATCACCGCCGCCGATAGACAACTGCAACACCCGCGGGGTTACAGAAGCGTTGCCGGCCTATAAAAAACCCCCTCCCAACTTCCCTCCGGCTCTCCCACTCACCGGACGGAGCATGGCGGCTGATAGCAGCCATTCAGGCGTTCAATTAATGCTAACAGTATAAGTATTTAAGTTACTTGTAAGTTATTTAAGTTACTATTGCTAGGCAAAAACCTCCTATAACTTATGTACAATTAGGAATATAATGCGTGAAAATATTAGATCATAATTTCATAAAATTAATAGTATATCCACACATTTATTTCGCCACTGAATCCCTAAAAATCATTTTATACATTTGTGATCGAGTTTTACTGTAAATTAGCTTATGCTCGCGACTTCGTCTGCACTGTCATATACAGACAAAGTCTATTTACAGTTTTATTATATGTATAGATAAGAATTATACCACTGTTTAACCTACTCTGTGTCATTTAACGCATTCTTTGAAACGCTTATGATTTCGATGCGTGAGGCAGCGGCAGCGGTCTTCGATAAAGCATCACAGTATAGTTTTATATTATCTGTGGATCACTACCAATCGTTTAAGTTAATTAAGATTCGGCGCAAAGTAGCTACTCGGGTTACAAAACATTTGAGATAATCTGCTGGTGGTATTTTGAAATTTTGGAGTTTTGTTTTCTACGTCTAGTTTAATACATTAGTTTTTGCTCGCTGCTTTGCCTGCGTAGATTTTCTCCTATGCGTAGTATCATCAGTCCCTTGCTCGGTTACATTAAATTATATCCCTCGGTAACCGTACATGTACAAACACCTAAGAACCACTTATCTTTTTGTAAAACCTATTAAAAAAATAGTTTCATTAAATATATGCATCTTAAAATAAAATATCCGTTTATAAAATAATTGTACCTGTATGCGGCATCTTGTCCGGTTCCAAATCTGAAAATAAAAAAAGGAAAAATTAACATTATAAGTAATTCACAATCGGCACGCATTTTAACTAACACTGGCACAAAACAAAACAAAGCACTCCTTTTTTCACTTCGACCATAAACAGCCGAATCTCGAACGAAATCAGCGCTACCAACCAAAAATTATAGTGACGTGACATCTATATCGAGCAATTCTTTTGCCGCCACGATATACAAAAGCCGTAATCTAACTGTGACATTCTAGCATGAAAACCACGGTCATGATTACAACCCGCTATTACCCGGCGATAACACGCTTAAATAATAATTTATTCAAATTAAAAATACTTATCAAAGTGTGATGCGGTACTAAATCAAAAATTAAGTGAGTCAGTGCGTGCCCAGGCGAAAATCGATGGTATCAGGCCTACGATCACCGTGAAAATCCAAAAAAATATGAATAAAAAAGCGGTGCTCACACGCAAATATCAGTTTAAAATGCGTGGCGTCTTGGTGCTTGAGGTGACACCCCATCGATACAACATGACCATGAAAGTATTCATAGTTCTTTTATTTTTAACTACCTTTTAACGCGGATACGTTCGCTTCTTATTATTTTCATGACAGAGGGAGACAAATAATTATAATTCCCAATTCCGTGGCAATTTTGTATAATCCCGTCTCAGCAAGCATTTGCGTCCTAAAAGGAACTGACAAATGTAAAATTTAAGATACTTGTAGTTCCTGAGAGTTTATAATGAGTAAGTGAGTAAAATAGTGAGATAAATACTGAATAAAATTTTACGAATTAAATTTTAATAACATTATTTTAAGCCTGATTTAAATTTTCTTTTCTTTCTTTAATCTTCCTTGTATATGACAGTTTCACCTGTCACTAAGGCGGTACGATTACAAATGCACGCAGGCAGGTATTAAAATTTTGTCAAAAACTGCCTTAAACAGGGTTGTCTAAATAATATTCGGTACATCTATATTTAACAGAGAAACGTAAACATACATTATTTAAAATTAAATAATATAAAAAATTCCTTATCCTATAAACAGCGAAACGTTTATAAAAGGGCACCGTATTTATATTGTACTAAATAAGTGTGACCAAGCTTAAGGTTCGATCAGATAGAGCCCCGCTCCTGTTTTGCATAATTACATGCGGTTGCGCCGACCACCATATCGATATCGATGAAAAACTGTGCCAGATAAGCCCAAATATAGTGATTTTTTGTGTGTGTAGTGAATCATTTTTATTAATTTTTGTTTTAGATATTTTAATATTCGGTTTATTTAATATATATAACAGCATCATAATATAGTTATATAGCTAATTTCGATGAAGTAAAAAAAATCCTGTGGCCCGTTGGTTATGGCGTATACCATGGATCGCAGAGGTTGTGGGTTTTTATGCAAAGTATCTTAGCAAAAAATTGATTCTAATCTAGTTAGAATATTACAAACTCAAATGTAATCTAATATTCAAAAAAGTAAGTGGTTACCGTTTTTCAGAAGGCACGTTTAGCTGTAATTCCCGAACACTAACAAAATAAATAAATATGTAGGGACAAATCACACAGATTGAGTTAGCCTCAAAGTAAGTTCGAGACGTGTTTATTATGTTTATTTCAGAGATAAGTTCAACTAAACATGCAAACGAGATAAGCATCGTAAATGAGCTATCTGATTGATTCTAAAGAAAATAATTTTATAATACTTACTTTAGCATTTAATCACCTTTGGGCACTGATGATGATTTGATATGCTAAAGGAAGTTACTTGAGTATATTTTTTTCTATCTTATAGATGAATTAACTAGTGGTGGAGTTGTGGGCCGGATCGTATTGCTGCCTCTAATATGGTTACGCTTTGCGATGGCTGATCTATGTGTCAACTCGTGAACGGGTGCTGCCAGGGGGGACTGGTCGGCTAGATTCCCACAAATTAAATACCTTTTACCCATTTTTTTATATTATGGCCACCCGATCACAATCATAACTTGTTTTTTAATTAATATAATGACGTGAAAAAGTGACTATGAAGAAAATTTCTGAATAAATATTTTGATTTTAGTTTCTGATAGATATTTATAAACCAATTTTTCATTATGTTCATCTGTCTAGACATGTATGTCTATTTATATCTTGCTTTTTAGGGTTCTGTGACCAAAGGATAAAAACGTGTCCGTACTACTAATATTTCGATACCCGTCTGTCTAATATATCATTAGGATGTACTAGTTTAGTATAACAACACTCAGAAATCTATATTTTGTTTTTAATATTTCATATTGTTATAGCAACAACAGAAATAAATGAAAATTTCAACTGTCTGGCTATAACGGTTTATAAGATTCATCCCTTGTCTGTATTAGGTCTCTTAGTGGTAGGCCCCTTAGTAGTAGGTTTTACCCTTTGGGTACGGAATTCCAAACTGATTAAAAACTTATCTTTAATCAGTTAGAAAAACTTTAAAAACAATTACTTGGTTTGTACATTTTAGTCTAGTTCATAAACTGGCATGGCGTGTTCTGTTAAATACCGTAATTTAGCATTTTGTTGGACGTTATGGTAATCGTTGCGTTATTATATTTTGATATGCTCGCTTCTGTTCACCCCTTGCTTGTAGTTTAGTCTTAATATTCAATAGGGTTGAATTATTTGTTGATAATAAATTAAACTTGTTACTTTTATAACTGAGCTATATTTCTTTATTAAGAAAATACAAAAACTTAACTAATCTTATACATACATACGCTATGATACATACACTATGATGGTCTAAGATACGTATTTGAAACGACCTACACCCATCTGTTTATTGAATGAGACATATTTTTTATGAAAGATAATTCACAGAAGAATATGAATCACAAAACTTGCCTAGCAAAATGTAGTCA
>JADGIL010015669.1:0-16945 GCA_020352625.1 Cactoblastis cactorum
TATGGGTGCTAACTCAACGATACTATATTATTTAATAAATACATATATAGATAAACATCCAAGACCCAGGCCAATCAGAAAAAGATCATTTTCCATCATGACCTGACCGGGGATCGAACCCGGGACCTCCTGAGTATCGGTGAAGTATATACCCTTACACCACGGAGGTCGTCATAAATAAATATGTTCCTATTTAGGCAATAACCGTTGCAAATCTAAGACTTATCTTTACCAATATCAGTCAATCTGTATTGCAGTTGTAAGGTAACAAACTAATAACTATTCATGCATAAATACATTCGGGGCAAAAACATAACCCTCCTTGTTACATTCGGCACAGTCGAGTGAAAAGAATCCAAATGCATTTGCGTGACTGGACTTCCAGCTACTTCAAGCAATGCTTGAATGAATATTCGAATCTTATCTTAATGCTCTCAATACGCGATAGATGGCCCTGAACGAAAACGCAGAAGAAATTCAATTGAACCGGGACTTTTTGTTGTAAACAAATATAAACCAAAACTTTGTCAATCTCCTGACTTCTGAGACTTAAAACTTAGCTTTAGCTTCATCATTACCATTTTTATATCAGAAAATGTCCGTCCAGAATATTTATAAAAAGCAAATAAAAAGTAATTATCCCTGGCAAGGTCACGGATAATTGCATTGCATCAGATAAATCTTGCAGCATGCCCGCATGACACCAATTAGACGGGCGTAATCGCGTCGGAGCAAATGCGTGACGTGTGAACACAGCTTTATTAGTTAATTAGTGACACTATTTTGTTTATGGTATAAACTAAAACTGTATAAATCCATATTCTTAATTTTTTGTATTGTATTTGATACCTCATGGGAGAACTACTACTAGATGGCGCTGAGATGTGTTGTATAATATCTAAGATAATATAATTAATTACATACTAGGTATATTATCTATTACATTATAATTACAATAAAATCGCCCTGAAACAATCTAACAAAGCACACACGTCAAACCTACCCCTCTTTTTGCGTCGGGGGTTACAAAATATTTAGCTAAGAACACTCTCGATTAAATCACCTTTCTAACAAAAAAGAAAAGAATTACAGAAGACACACACACTTACACACACGTCAAACTTATAGTACCGCTCTTTTTACGTCGGGGGCTAAAACCCGATTTCATACTTTTCACGTTTTGGCCGCCGTGACTTCAACTAATGCGTTGTGGTTCAGGCGTTGAAATCGAGCGCAACTGTGAACATTAACACTGCGTCGTCACCTATTTTAATGATCTGTGCTCGTCACGCTGTTGGAGATGTCACGCTTTTAGAGATGTGACGCCTGTGCCGTGACGTGAAGCGGTGGTAGACGAGTAGTTAAGACTGTAGGTCGAAAAGTTCAAGTCTTGATGTATATAGATTACAAACTAACTAAAAAATTTAAATATATCAACTGTTTCCGGTGAAGAAATACATTGAATGGAAACTTACAAATAGTTGAGATAATATTTATGTACTGATTGAATACGGAAACATGCCACTAGATGCCTGAATCTTATTAGAAGGCTTCACAGATGTCTTCTATCGAAATTTTTTCAGTCAGAATTTGAAGAAAAAAAAATTGAAATTTTGAAATTGTAAATAAGTGCCGTGATCCATACATCTAAAGAATATATCGTTAATTATTAATTAGTAATATAAATCTCATCAAAAACAAGAATTATCAAAAAAAAAAACAAGTCTCGCACTCAAATCTTCTACCGTAACTTGTGAGATGCATTTATTACCAAGTCGGTTAATGTATTTAGTTCCTACTGGGACCTATTATGTAATTACTTAATAAGCTAAACTAACAACATCTTATAGTGAGCTTATCAATATTAGAAGTCTTTTATGTTTAAAATAAATACTGACTGACTTGGCAATCGCAATCAATAAAGGTTTGTAACTCATCACGCAAAAACTACTCGACGAAATCTGACGCGTTTTTCACAGTCCTATTTATCGTAAAAGTTTTAACTAAATATATGACGTAGGTTTAATTTCGAAACGCCGCTTAGAGTATAAGACATCGACAGTACTTAATAACCGAGGACGATATTGATAAGAAAATTTATAAAAAACTAGCTTTTGGTAGCGACTTCGTGCGCACATAACTATTATTGTTAATATTTTGGGTTTTAAGCGACATATTAAGATGCAACACTATATTTTAAGTTCGACCTTATCCGATACAACTGTGGTAACCGCATTAAAATCAATCTAATAGTTTTTGCGTGATGCGCGTACAAACATACAGACAGAGACAAAATTTCTAAAAATAATCACTTTGGCTATTACAGGCCCTAAACACATTCACTTCCCCCCACATTTTTTCCTTAATATCTTCCATGTACAGACAGACAGCTCCGTTACAGTTTTACCCATATGTATCTATAGATACTGAAATGACTAATAGATTAATTTAAGTACCGTTTGTAATCACTTAAAACATGGTTTAAGGAACAAGATTAGATAGATTCTCATGGCAACTATCTTATCTATAAAATTGTAAAATAGCCAAGCCTAATCTGCATCATAAACACAGTGAATACTTTGAATTTTACCTACAGTTAGTAAAACGCAAGATATTTTGATAGCCATAAAATTATATTTACTGTTATCAGTAATTAAGTTCCGATATTTAATTAATTACTTTTTTTTTTCTTATCCACATTTACCATCATATACTTCCAATTATTTCTAACCAAACGCAAGGACTTGTTTGATCAAGTTTTTAAAACTAAATTTTAAAGCTACCACAAAATCCTGATAGTTTAAAGTAAATATTAACTTACAAAATATTTATATTATTTTGTAAGTTAATATTTACTCCCGATGTAAATATTAACTTACAAAATAATAAGTCCATTCTCGTAATAAAATAGTTAAAAGTAAAAAGAGCTTAATCAGGGGCCAAACATGGCACCATTTACAAATCTCATGTAGGTACCATTGTTGCACAAGAACTAATTAGAAAACTTGAGACTTTTTACATTTATATTTATATGTTGAAAATTCAATATAGACACAAGAATATTACATAATAAACAAAGACCTTTTGGCATGTTAGGGATCAAAACTGCTTGAGTTTCTTCCGGCAAAACTTCTCAGCAGTGGTCGTTCCGAAATGCTAGTAATATGTAGCTCGATTCAAATATAAGATGTATTTTAAATACTTTGTTTCTTTTTATATTGATATAAGTACATATTAAAACATCCCAAGCAAAACAATAGATAATAGGCCCCTACTTACGCCCCCCTTAATAGGCCCTAAATACTGTGTTGGAAACTAAACATGGGCTTATTTTAAGAATAAATAAAATAATAATTCAAATATTTGAAAACTCAGTTTAATTCTTCAGAATCTAAATTTTAAACCACTATAAACGTAGATACAATTGCTCCACAATAGATTACCTAATAATTAGAAAACCTTCAATACTTAAGTATATAACATTTATGTTATGGTAGTGCCTACTTATTTTAACCTATGTACATCTTAGATACTACATCTACGTTTACATAAACTTATTTTGTACTAAAGGCTTTTTTGAATAATCTATTAATTATGTCGAGGAAAAATTATATAATTAAGTAAAAACATAATATAGTAAAAACATAGCAGGGTGAAAAGAAACATCATTGTAAATAAAGTGCCTCTTCCTAAATTAAATAGATATTAATAATACTTAGTTACTAAAAACAGTGAAGTGCGAATAGGACCCAAGTACCCCGTACAAACTTTGAACGTTTCATGCGTTTCTTCTTTTTGAGTTATAGAACCCTAACAAGTGAATTAGTCAATGAATTATGACTATCTTTCCTTTTGATTAAATTCGAGACCAATATGGATAAGTATATATTCAAACAGCGCAGAAAAAATTAGTATGACATTATCTTCGAACACATCAACGACATAATAAACGCATTCGGCAGATTCATACATCAATCGTTAAGTGTCTACCAACATGCTAACGCATGATGGTAGACACTAGCGAAGCCCTATATCTAACAATGGCCCGCTCAATATACTTTTGACACATTTTTCAGATAAGCGGCTACAAAGTACTTTTATTAGAATACAACATTATATACTATAAACCTTAAAAACAAAAAAAAATCTCAGAATGTCGCTAAATTTCAACTAGTTTAATGTAATTTGTAATCTTTATTCAACTATAATTCTTTACAATGTAATTAATAAAACGCGCCCATCTACTTTCGAATTCGTGTACCATCATATCTTTATCACTGTAAGCGCTATAATTAAGAGAATTCAGTGCTAGTTTTTTCAACAAACGCAAGTCAGCATTCCTATTAGACACTCCTACAAAAGTAACATAAAAGTCATGAGTCAACGGCACAGCCTCCCACACACCTGAGTCATCACTGCCTAGTACAACAGGCAAGTTTTGAGCTAAAAATACAGCCAACGGATGATTTCTTGGATCATTGACTAACTTAAGAACACAATTAGAAATAACGTTAATCTCCAACCCTATATTCTTTCTTTTTACCTCGTTAAATAGGAGAGGATGTTTTATCAAAGCAAACGCGTGGCCTATACGCCGCGTGTTCAGCAAAATTGCATCGAATATGTTTTCATCAGATGACATTCCGTTCCAATTAGTTTCACCCGCGTGGAAGAAGTAGTCTAAATCGTCACTAGCTTCAACGAATTCCGGTAAGAACTCTTTTAGTGAAACACCTAAGTCTTCTTGGCCAACAATGTCAAATCCTGCTAGTAAACCAGGGAACTTCCTCTTTATTTCTTTTGCGATTTTTAAATTTTCTCTAATTGTAGTTTTGTTAACTAATCTCAGTGGTGCATATATCAGTTTAGCTCCGTAAAAATCTGGATAATCAGCCATAAATCTATCCAAAACTTCCTTGTAACACTGCGCAGTGGCCATTGCATCATATTTATTACCTTGCAAGTCATACAGATCGGGTAACACAGATCTCACTTCTACGTACATAATATTGTCTTCTCTTATAGCTTTCAAAGAGTCGTAGAAATATTGCTCCCAAACAGGTTTGTAGGTGAAAATTCCACCTGTAGCAATAAAATAATTCTGGAACCTTTTCCATACTGTGTTTATATCTGTGTACTCTTCGTTGTGATTTTCAGTAACAATTGTAAAGTGTTTTCTTAGATCCGCATCAAACTGTTTAACGTCACCAGAAAGGGATCTTGCTTCCTTCATCAACTGCCACTTTGTTCCACAAGTATCACTGGGTATTTTAGATGAAAATTTGAATCTGATGTCACCATTTTCAAAACAAACATACAAGTTATCCATATATGTCAATTTAAGTGCATAATCCGGACTTAAAATGCCAGTATCATGAGTATGGAGTAATGCTCCCTTTGGCATTTCCTGTAGAATCTTAAATAGTGTTGAATTCTTCACATCATCTTTATAACTAAAAAAATGATTAGTAACATTAAATTTGCCAGGATGTACAAAACCATAATCTAGTTCACGATGTTTCAATTCCATTATGATTTCATTCGCCTTTTGCTCATTGTCATTTAAAAGTATATCACTACCTAGCATCATAGCCAGTTCTTCTTGTAATAGTTGCTCTCTTCGTTCGATAACATTTTGTAGTTTACCTGAAGCCATCACTACTGATATTACTGTGAATTCTAGATACACAAGAATCACCGTCCACATATCCTGTGGCATTAAAAAGTCAACGACACTCTGCTTTTAATATACTAACTGATAATGGTGATTCGGATCAAGGTTGGAAAATCAATATCACATAAGTAGCACGTAATCGTTTGATATATCGATAATTATATTATAAAAAGCAAGACAAGATTTATATCCAAGAACTAAAATCAGAAAATACGAAGAAATATAAACGACATTACAAGTAAGACGTTATTGTGCGACTAGTTGCATATTTTAAAAATCAAAGTTTATATTATACCTGCACGCGTATGGTTGCGCAATGAAATCACTGATTTCTTATTATGTTCAAATCATGGCGGACAGCAAAGTCATAATAAATAATGTTACCTTTTTAATACGGTACTCTAAAAAATGGTTAACGCATGTGAATTTTCTAAACAAAATTTAGTATTATTTTACATGATAAAATGTATTTAAGAGTAAAATACAAATTATGATAACAAATGTGACATTATACAATTGCAGTATCTTACCCTCACTGACGTTTTAACTCTCACACCAACTTACCTTAAAAATATTTTCCTGTTTAAATTCCTGTTACAAGCCCTTTCCCTTGATTGACATACATAACTCCTAATCTTGCCGTGTAGGTTGTAATAGGATTAGGAGATTAGCAGCTACGTTTTTCTTTCATGGAAGTTTGTAAAAGCAGCACAAATGGTCACTGGTCATGTCACGTAATTAAAAACCGTACTATAGTGAAAACCTCACAACAGGTTCGACCTTTGTATTCATGCAGATATGAGGTCAACAATTTCGTAGAAGGTTGCTATATTCATTTTATATAGGTTCTCAATCACGTAGACACAGAAAATTCGATTACATTTTAAATGACCGCACGAACGAATATATTAACTTCATAGGGGGGAAGGGGGGTAACGGGGGGGAGGAAAAAAAGTAATCTATCCTACTTTTGCTACTACTTAATTAAGATGTTCATTTTTCTTTTTAGCTTCTTTGCAATCGGATAAAACTTAGACTAAAACCTTCCTTTTGAATTATGTATTAAAACAACCGCAACTAACAGCGGAAAGCACTATGTTTTATACTATGTAGTGATAACTCAGGCTTTAAGTGGAGCATTAAAATGAAACCTATGTCATATTGTAAGTTATACACTGTGTAAACCGTATTTTTAATCCAATGAGCGCGATGCGCGGACAAGTACAAGCAATCAGAAAAAAAGCTAAAATATAATGTTTTGGTTCATGTTAGCCTTATAAAGGCCTTTTATTTATATTTTTATATACATTAATACTTAATTAAACTGCATATTAAGTAATTTTTTACTATTATAACTACATTGGGGAAAATCACGATAACGGACGGATAAATTCCAAGCCAATGAGATACTAACTAAACGACACTATATTTTATAACAAATACATATATAAAAAAACGTCAAAGATCCTGGCCAATTAGAAAAAAGGTCATTTTCCATCATTACCTGATCGCTGTTTAAACCTGGGATCTCTTAAATGTGAGTCAAGGACTATACCACTAAGCCAGCCAGGCATTTCATATTCCACATTCTCGCAATTAAGACGAATTGTAATCAGAAGATGAAAGCTCCTCTTGTAAAGGATAGGGAGTCTATCCATGTAAGTACAGTCAACTGTGTGTCACGTTTCTCTGCACGGGTATTATATTGTTATTGTCAATTCACCACTGTCACAATTGTCAAATCTGAGTTGGTTGATATGGCGTTGACTGTACATATAAATAAGTATAAAACTGTACGTTGCTCATGTCATAGAATGCAAGTGAGTACTTATAGATCACAGATCATAAAAACATAAGTATGTTTTAATGATTGTGGTATAGATATTCGATTATGAGTGAGATTTTAGAATAAATATACAGCATTGCAATTAATTAAAAACAGTATAAATAAAAAAGGCCTTGAGTACAATGCGTTCAAATCTGTTTTCAAAAAATCAGTTTTCTTTTGTTGCTTATTGTTCATAGCACATATCACAAACTAAGAAATAAAAAATATATGCCTTATATTCGATATATGTATACCAAATGGTACTGTATTGACATATGAAAAAATACCTAAACTTTTTTTAATTTGTCAATATTAATTTCTATTAAGGCGCAACTCTAAGGAATTATACTATCATTATTACAAGCTTGTACCTGTCCCGCTGTCTGTAATTAAATCTTGCAAGCTCAATGTCACCCACATCAAAGTGTCCGATTGAGCTGTTTGGCTAGTAAGTATCTCTATTACCCGTGACGATGCCTTATAATGACAAGCGTGATGGTGCACCCAGGATCGGCTCCCAATGAAAGAGCTCTAATACGGCTACTGCACAAAATTGAAATTTGGGTCACGCATGTGACGCCATCAGATGTTCCTGGTGACGATAAAACCAATAAGTAAAAAAATTAAAACTTTTTAAAATCCCGACACTACAATACAAAACACAAGTCAAACTTAGCCCTGTTTTTGCGTCGGGGGTTAAAATGTAGCTAGGAACACTCTCGATTAAGTCCCCTTTCTAACAAAAAAATAATTATCCAAATCGGTTCACCCTTTCGGGAGCTATGATGCCACAGACATAATGGCATACACACGTTAAACTTATAACACCCGTATTTTTGCGCCGGGGTTTAATAATAAAATTTTTGGTTTAAAACTTGTTATCAAGTAATTAGATACTATTTTTACTTACTAATTTCTACATATCGAAATAAAACTATATTTCAATCAGTGCATCTCATACGTGAATTACAGAGTCGCCATGTTTTTCTTTTATTTAAAGCGGGGCGGTTCTTTAAAGGGCACTTACGTCCCCAACCCTTTCGCACAAAATCAGCATGGCGGATGCATACTCTTTGCATTTTTTTAGCCATCCCGGCTAAAGCTTTGAAAGCGAAACCGTCTAAAAGACTGCAATTTACACCAGTTCGGCTGTAGTGAATTTATTGCTCAAACAAAACTGGAACTAAGGTAATTACGACTTCTAGTAGTGCTCTTTTCTTCGTCTTTGATAATTTGCTTTTATATTTCAAAGGCGCAAGATTTTAATTTTATATTTCTTTTTTTACTGTAAGTACTTACTTGCTTACATTTTCTACAATTCGTTCATGTGAGAGGTAAGGTACTTGTTTTATAGACTAGGTAATGCCTGCGAATTCTATTGTCAATATCCCAAGTCCTGAGCGGCGCTCAAATGACCCATTTACAATACACAAAAAAATATTCTGTCTGTCTAGTTGTTCGGGTAATCTTGAAAACAGTTGATCAGAATCAGTTTCTAGCGTACCACCAGAGACAGCAAAAAATATTATTTGTTTTCCAAATTTACACGAAATTAAAGTCGCGGAGCGAAGCTTGTTTTTAAAATAAGGTTTTATGAATAGCAACGTACATTGAGCTCGATTTCTTCTTATCAATTATCCTAAAATAAACTGTTAGATATTATTGTTTCCGGTTATTAGCTTATACAAGTCATAAATTATACTGATATGAAACGATAACTAACCCGTTTATCTAAATATAGTCTATAATATAAACCATATATTATAGCAAAAAATAAAAAGAACGAAAATAGGTCGGTTACAACATTCCAAACCGAAACCATGAACATATATTGCGTTGAAGATATGAAGTTATGTCATCTGTATGTTTGTGTGTGCATATTTGACTTGAATAATTTCATTAGGTTAATGACCAGACCTACTTAAATACCAACGTTAGAGAAAATAATATAACACATTTGCAAACGTTTATTCACGTCATGTCAGCTAAACAGTAAAACCAAATATTATTACATTGATCGCACAAGTATTATTATCAAGTCGTAGGTCAATGCGCCGGCGCATCTCATTTCAGTGTAAATCTGTCGCGCGAGAGATTCGTACGCTTAGATTCGGTGACCCATCATGAATACAACGCTGTTAGCATTAGCAATCTCCATTGTTTACGTACTCTGTGATGAATACATTGAAAAAAGAGAGAAAATCATTCAAGATGAACGTAGACTTTCGCTTGGAGGGAACATTATATTAAATGATAAAGAAGAAGCCGTGAATAAGTGTATTATGAAACATAAATACAACGAACTTGATTACGCATTCGACAGTCCACAGTATTTCAACTTTAGTCATCACTTTTTCTTGTATAGACAAAATATACCTAACTCTAAAGTTTATAAAATAATCAAAGATATGCCGAAGGGAGCGGTGTTGCACGTTCACGATATGGGAATACTAGGTCCGGATTATATCTTAAACGTCACATATATGGATAATCTTTATGTTTGTAGTAAAAAGAGGCCACAGTTTAGATTCTCTAACAAAACACCCAGTTTGCCTTGTTCAGACCAGTGGATTTTAATTCGTGATGCAAGAAAAAACTCCAAGGACATTAAAGGTTTTGATGCTGAATTGCGAAAGCACTTTACACTTGTTGTAGACAATCCTGATGAGGTATATCCTAGCATAGAACAGAGTTGGAGTGTCTTCATGGGGTACTTTCGAACGGTCGCCTCTCTGCTGACATACAGGCCTTTATGGGAGCAATATTTCTACGACACACTACTCAAGTTCAGAGACGAAAATATAATGTATGTGGAAGTCAGAAGTATTTTACCAAACCTATACGAACTCGATGGTACGGATTACGATCAGTTGCTTACAGCTAAAGCATATCGAAAAGCAACATTGAAATTCGTACAAAATTACCCAGATTTTATAGGAGCTAAACTAATTTTTGCACCACCGAGGAATGTAGACAATATTACGGTACATAAATATCTTAATGTAGCTAAAAAAATCAAGGAAAATATGCCAGAATTCTTCGCTGGATTTGACTTGGTAGGTCAAGAAGATCTAGGGAATCCTTTGATTGAATTTGCGCCTCAATTAGCTGCTGTGGCCAAAGACTTCAATTACTTCTTCCACGCAGGCGAAACTGATTGGTACGGGAGCACGACTGATGATAATCTGATCGACGCCATACTCTTAGGAGCGAAACGTATCGGCCACGCGTACGCTTTGCCTAAGCATCCTGTCTTAATGAAAGAAGTGCTGGACAAAGATATTGGATTAGAAGTAAATGTTATATCAAATGGCGTCTTATCTTTAGTGCGAGATGTGAGGAATCATCCATTGAATATATTTCTTGCTAACGGTTTACCGGTGGTGCTATCGAGCGATGATCCTGGAGTATGGGAGGCAGACGTGATCTCTGATGACTATTACGTAGCGTTCGTAGGAGTCGCGAGTAGAACTGCAGATTTGAAGTTGCTGAAGGCATTAGCTACTAACTCACTTAAATACAGTGTTATAGATACAGATGGAAAGACTGATGCTTTAAATAGATTTAACATGCGTTGGAATGAATTTGTGAACAAGTTTGATTGCTCTACTTATTGATGTTAATTTTAAGCAAAGCTTTTATGCGCTCTTGATATTTCAACTGAGAATCTCCTAATAAGATTTAGTTATAAGCACTCACTCGTTTATAGTAAAATAAAAGGAAATTGAATTAATTTGAATATACATATAATATTTGTATAATATTAGTAGCATCTTCATAAAAAATGTTTAGGTATCGTCAATAACAACTTCACTCAGCGGGGGAATTGTTTTGTAATATTTATGTTAAATACTTAGATATAATACCTATCAGTCGCACGAAGCAGACTGTTAGAATTTATGAGAAAAAGACGCATAAGCTCAAAACTTCGTTTTTTTTTGTTAGTTTCAGTCACAAAGCTACAAGGACTCAAGTATTTCTCTAATTATACCTAAGTATGCAAATATCTTGTATTTTACACTACATTACATAGAACATTACCTTTCATATCTCGAGTGCTTTCTGTTTCCGCTGTAGACGCACTTTGAATATTCCTCAAAGTACTGTATTAATTTTTACTTTTTACAACTGTGAATACCAGTGCTTTGCGTAGATCGACTTTAATGCTTTGAGATAAAGTTTATATATTATGCACGATGAGTTAGTCCGCAGATTTTGGACTTATATCAACTAGACCTCGCTTGTTTCACATTATGTGATACAATAAACAGAAGATAAAACAAGCATAGTCTAACCTAAGAAAGCAATGTAAATAAATATTGGTAATGCTAACTTGTCGTCTACTTGTCTCATTATCTGTATTGAGAGTTTTAACGGCTCAATATAGCACAATTCGATTTTTTTTACACTTGTTAGACAAAAAAAATTAGCGGCGCTGTGGTAATCGCATTTTTCACGTGAAGTACTAAGGAGTTTATATCTGCATAGTTCTTACAGTTTGGTTTTGCACTATGACTCACAGAATGACATAACTATTATAACCTTTTCTAAGCGATTTTGTTATGGATAAACTTTGCAATTTTGAGTGGCCTGCACTTGCCTATTCTACTTGATATAAGTCATTGTTGCGGATGCATTTGTGGAGAACAGCGAACCGGGAGTGACACCCTCGAAATAAGGGCTCTTTCCACTAACGAACTCATTGTCTGCTCGTACTGTTCTACTTATAAGTTGCTGCTATACCCGTGTTTTACATATAAGAGACCCCGCCTCGGTTTATCTAGTTTTTCTATTATTTTTTTGTGCTTTTACTAAAATAAGCATTATATGTAAAGTAACTTGTAAATTAAAATTTTACCATAATTTTAATTTAAAGCTAGATAATATTAGATATTATAGAGACAAAGTTTTAGGGCGGCGGTGACCACTTAGCATCACGTGACCCGCCTGCTCGTATGCCTCCCTATTTCATAAAAAAAAAGGTTGCTGATGCATCGCTTATGAAAAGAATCTCCAGTTTTGCAACTTTTCCCTTGATTGACTTTTACAATCTTTAATCTATTTTACAGAGACATAGAAGCTGTTCTCCTAGACAGAGTCAAACTGTCTTGTATCCTTTCACTTACTACAATCCTGACATACTTACTTCCTTCGCTTCCTTCACATTTATAATTTCAGACCCGCTTGCAAATTAAGGGTCTTTATGCGTACTTACATCGTGATGGGTGTGCAGATGTCTCAACGTGTACGTGGAGGTGCGTGTATCCTACTCCTAATGTTCAGACAATCAATGGTTTTCGTAGAATTGATTTGTTTGGCTCACGCCGAACAAAGCGATTCTACGTCTATTGTTTGGGCACCAATTAAATCACGATACTCGTATTCCATACTCGATGAGATAACAAGTCCTACATGATCCGCTGTTAATTCAATCACAGATTATATAATACTATATATACTATAAAATAGATATTTAAATTCAATAGATATTAAATTTTCAATGAGAATTTACGGTAACTGACTTGTCTCTTGTTCTCGACCGTGACGTCATCATTTTACATCTAACTTGCTTTTACTTGCGACTTCTTACGCGTGAAATATTGGTACTATACATGTGTTCGTGGGCTCCGTAATATTAAAATATTTACCCTGAATCCAAGTAATGTAATCCAATCGGCCCTACAGAGATCCCTCATATTTTCTCTTATTTAGAACCTTGAATGAAAGAAAAGGAATTTAATTACAAACACATAATTTCAATATAAATTATATTTATTAATATATCTAGTACCTATGTCTTATAATATTTACAGTCCTTTTGCTTTTAACAAACTTTTTTACGCATAAAAAATCAACATACTACTTGCGAAGTAGATCAAAATATTTAGGGCACGTGTACCTAGTACATGAGTAGATATATGTATGTCGCCCACCACAACTACTAAACAATCCAAAAAATTTAAATTGAATCATCTTATAGGTATTGAAAAATAATGCTGTTTTCAACTGTTATTAATAGAATTTGTTTCTATCTAATATCTATTTTATTAACAAATTGAATTTATACGATTTTTTTATGCTACAATTGGTGGTTAAATGGTGCTCTTATCAGGCATCAATAATTTATCAAATTGTTGTGTAGAATAGCTGGATAGATTAAAGAATTGAAATTTTATATTTCTTCGATTTATATTATAGAAACAATATGTAATGCATTTTATTCTTGCTTTTTTTACTGTGGTCTTTACTGAAATTAAATCTCATTTACGGGAACCCTATTACTATGGCTTCGCTGTCGTCTGTCTATTTATCTGTCACCAGTACCTCATAAACCGTTAAAGCTAATTGAAATTTTCACTGATGTTATATTTCTGTTGCCGCTACAACAACAAATACTAAAAATAAATATTGAAGGCTCCCAACGTTTCTTGTGGTTTTTTTATAGATAATGGTACTCGCACTTGGTCGTTTATTAAATGTAGTTAAAAACAAAATTTCTTAAATATTCAATTGTTTTGTCGTTTAGCATATACAATATAAAAAGAAAAAAACCACTTTCATTTTTATGCTTAGATGAGATAACATCTCTAAAACTATACTAACTTAATCCTCGAATAAATATATCAGTAGCTTATTGACACTGTAAAATATTCTAATCAGAAATTACACAAACTAGAATGTTTTCATAGCTTACTGCATTTTATGCTGTTTTCATTCTTATTGGGTAGACAGACTCTAATGCAACACTTAGCAGATTGGTGGACTTTTTAGTGAAGGGAGACGAAATATAGTGACCGGTCGCTAACCCATCACCTAAAAAGAAATAATAAATTTGCATGGAGTACTTCGTAGCATATAAATAAAAATAATATAACCATTTTTTTTAATCTTCGCCAGCTGGCACAGCATCTTCTAATCTCTTTATGTATTTAACCCGGAGCTCCGTTACAGGATCTCCTTTCAACTGGTCCTGAAATGAAAGTTAAAAAATCCATACTAATATTATAAATGGAAAAGTGTGTTTGTCCGTCTTTCACGTTAAAACAGGACAATGTATTAGTGTGATTTATTATGTGGATAGTGGAAGGGCTGGAGAGTGACATAGGCTATGTTTTATTTCTTTCTATCCCATCTGAATTTGAAGCGAGCAAAGCCGCGAGCATAAGCTTGCTTATTATAAGGGCATTCATTCAATTCAAATAGATTTGTTATTTTAACAAAATAATAAGTAATGTTTAATTTCAAATTTAAATCTTATTTGTATGAAATTTTTTTTTAATGGTAGGATGAACTCACAAGAGAGGTGATCAGTAAAGTTGAATTGGCTGTATATATTTTTGCATTAACACTTTTATGTGTAATTGAAATAAAAACTAATTATAATTGCAATTGACTACCTATGTATATAAATAGTTTTATAGGTAAAAAATATCAACATTTTTATATTAGAAATTGACTCTTAAGTTTACACGAATATTAGATTAATAAAAATGTTGATTTTTTTTTAATAAATACATGCAGCATTCACCTGTACAAACCAACACTGGACCTCCAACTGCACCATCTGGAGAGCTCCCCGGATGGCGCCCGGTATCAGGGCACAGTACTTGAGACCATTGTTGGGCATCTCGACCCACTCACTCAGCGGGCACTGGTCCCACACCAGGGAAAACTCATCCCCAGAGCTACTCCAACTTGTTACTGTTGGTTGCATGCTTAGGTATAATCTGCAAAATGCATAATTTTTAAATTGTTTTTCATCATAATACTTTATATGATTGTGAAAACATTTCTTCAATAGTTCAAGCTTTGAGCTTGAACGCTTAACATCTTTTGTTTATTGATAAACAATAAAAATGTATAAAATCATTACTTTACATCCAAAAACATTTCTATACGTTATATTGATGAATAAAAGAGGAATTAAAATCTTGCCGAGTCAACATTTAAAACTTTTCCACAAACCAAATCTCAATATTTGGTCTTTAATTAAAATAAGTAAATAAATATATAAGGACAAATCACACAAATTGAGTAAGCCCCAAACTAAGTTCGAGACTTTAATTATGGGATACTAACACTATATTTTATAAAATACAGTTATAGATAATCAAAGACCCTGAACAATCAGAAAAATACCATTATCAATCATAACCTGACCAAGATTAGAATCCGGGACCTTTGGTTGAGAGGCAAGAACTTTACAATTGCACTAAGGCCATAGCAAAATTAAAACAAATACATACTTGAAAGCTTGCTGTATTTTATCAGCAGTCTCCCTCATTTCCAAACACCGCGTTGTAGTAGTTCGAGCGAGAAAATCTTCAATCAGCCTCACGCCCATATTATATCCAATACGTTCCAACTGTTTATTCACATCGTCCGTATTCTCAGTTTCTTTGAGCATTTGCGATACTAATGCCCCGTATGTAAGAGTCAGTAGTTCAGAGTTCTGTAATTAAAATTTATTTGCTTAAAATTTTCTAGATTTGTTGGAAAAAAGTAAAGTAAGAAAATGAGTATTGATTACTTACTACTTTTTTAGCATCAAGACGAGACGTTTGACGAGACATGGTTGAATTTTTATATTTAGAAATTAAATGAACACTCCTTTTGCATAGGTTTACAATTTATCAACTATAAATAAATTCTTTAATTCTAATTTAATCAATTAGGCTTTTTTGGATCGGCTACCAAATTACAAACACAGAATCACAAAAATATATCAATGTCAATATTGATATTGCAATATAGCTGTAGAAAAAGTCAAATGTCAATGTCATAATATTTTTTCGTGGTGATGCAGTACATAGGCATATGTAGGTAGTGAAGCAGTGGCGATTTGAATTTAGAAATAATAAAACTAGCTGTAACTCTCGATTTGTTTCACCTGGAAGGTATTATAATCTAAGCTAGTCTTATAATAAATGCCTGTATGATCCCGGGTGACCCAGGGCATTTAAACACGAAAAATATTTCGGGATAAAATTCATTGCAATATGGTTTGCAAAAAATATGAAAGTTGAGTTACAAATTAAATTACAAATGGGAAAATACATATATAATTAAGCGTATTATACATATATTTTTGTTATTATTAAGTTTATATTCTAACACCTACAGTCAAAGTAATATATTGAATATGTATGAGAAACTTATAATAATGTGTCTACGCAAAAACTACTGAACCGATTACGATGAAATTTGGTATGTAGGTAGCTGAAGACCCAGAATAACATATAGGTTACTTTTTATCCCGGTGTTCCCACGGGATTGATTCCTAATTGAATTTCATAGGGTTATCATAGGGCTTCCACGCGGACGAAGTCGCGGGCGGCCTCTAGTTTGAAATATTTTTATGTGCCGACGATTGTTAAAAATAATTATGACGTGACATGAATGAGCTGAAAGTGACTATAGGAATTTGGTGACTACTAATAAGA
>JADGIL010015674.1:0-17043 GCA_020352625.1 Cactoblastis cactorum
ATTTTAAAAAACTTTGCATCCCTAATTGGATCACTGATGAACATACATATATATTATGTAGGTCCTTCTTCTACACGCCACCTCCCACTATTCTAATTGATTCTTGCTGAAATGAATTAGATTAGGTATGGTAAAATAAGTAAGGTAAGGTCAGGTCAGAAGTACCCTTAACCGACGAGCGTGTATCAAAAGATTGATGAATAAGGGGGAAGCGAAGGAAGTATGTCAGGACCGTAGTAAGTGGAAGAATGTAGTCTCTGCCAACCCATATGGGGAAAAGGCGTGATCATATGTATGTAGTATAATATACGAGCACGAAAATCTATAGCATAACAAAAATGCAATCTGCTAACTCTCTGGTTTATAAAGTAAATGAGCTAAAAAAATATTAAATTTGAAATCGGAAGCGGCAAATTAAAATTCACTTTGATAAAGTGCTAAATGGAGGAACAAAGAAATTTAATAAGCTCACTGCACTTTCTTGTTATCCGTGGAAGCTAGAGATATTAAAGAAAACTTTTTAAAATTAGATTTAAAAAATTGAAGATCAATTTTTTAAGTCGTGATGGCAATTTTGGAATAAAACGTATTATCATAACATTTTTAGTCTCCTATTTTTAGTTAACCTCAGTCCGCATATTTTACTATCATAGATTATCTGAAATTATTATTATTTTTTAAATAGAGATAGAGTATCACGTCTTTTATACTCGTATTACGGGGTAGACAAGGCTAATAATCATGGGGCCCCAAAAATGCTTAGGTAATGATGGGCTTATTGGTGAAATAAAGATTTACATAAAGTGACAGGTTGCTAGCCCGTCGCCTATGAAATGGATCCGATGTTTATAGTATTTTTCTTTGATTGGCTTTTACAATTTGTGCGGGAAGAGTAGCTGATGTATTGTGCGAATATTATATATTATAAACAGAATTATCATAGATAATTGCAATTATGGAGTCATGATATCTATTATTTAAAGAAATGTTATTCAATTGAACTAGATGACTATAATTTTTTCTTGAGACAGAGGGAGACAAACGAGCAGACGGGTCACGTGATGTTAAGTAATCACCGCCATAGACACCTGCAACACCCTGGGGGTCAGAGAAGCGTTGCCGGCCTTTAAGGGGTTTATACTTGATACGCTCTTTTCTTGAGGGTTCCGATGTCATATTGGTCCGGAAATACCGCTGCAGACAGTTCGTTCCACAGTGTGGTCGTACGTGGTTTAAAGTTTAAATTTTAAAAAATATATTTTTAAGAAATTTCTAATTATTTTTGTTGTGTTAATTAATGTCGAGAAAAGGTTTAATTATATTAGAAATTTTCGGAAAACCTAACGAAAATATTAATTTTCAACTTCAGTCTGTTGATTAAAGTAATCGTCAGTCGTAGTAATATTAAAAGTTAAGACAAAAAGTTGAAAGTTAATTAATTATCTTAGTCAATCAACCGCCTAATTTTCAACTGTCATGAAAGTTTCCCCTCATTTTCTTCCACAATTTTCCTAAATTTTATGAATCGTCCAAATTACGCTGATAAATTCTAAACTTTTTCTAAGAAATTGTTCTTTATGGAAGATTTTCTGGGTCAAGGCCCGTGCTCCTTGCAGCCGAGGTGAGTGCTTAAGACAAGCTTAAGTGATTATTTATTTTGATCCTTGACCTTATTTAAAAGAATTAACTACAGTATTGTTTACACTCTAAATAAGATTTAGCATCAAAAAATCAAAATCTTTATTCAGAAATTAGAATTTGAAAGTACTTTTTCGCGTCAGTATTTAGTAAATATCTTAATCAAGCTACAGACTACCAGCATGAAGGAACGGACTGACCACTACTGAAAAAAAAATGCTGAAAGAATTCAATTCCGACGCAGTTATGCACTTATTAGTAAATGTAGTATTAAAGAAGTTGAAAATCAAATTAAACGTTACACATATTACGTATTTATGTTCAGTAATTTCACAATATTGAAGGAATTTTGCGTGAAATAATCTATTAAAATTCCTACGCCTTTATATAATATATACTTTACATATTATATAATATATTATAATAATATTCTGTGATGGAGCGAATTCCATTAACCAAAATATAAATTCATTAAATTTAATATCGACTTAAAGTTCACATAGACTGTTTAATCGCAGTCTACGAGGAGAGCGCACTCATCAAATATAAATACAATTCAAAAATAGAACATCCTCCCCCCTCGGGGCGACCACAATTTTTTTTTTATAATCAAAATACGAAAAATATTTTACTGGGGCGCATTTTTTAATCCGAATTTAACACTATTTCTTTTTTATTTCAAAAATAAATATTTAAAAAATTGTTGCACTGGCCGATGATAATGAAGAAGAAAGAAAAAGTAAAACACTTTATTACAATGATACGTAATGTGAAAATATTATACCTACAGTCATTGTTAAACTCCCGCCTTTTACATAATATTATATAATTCTTGTTTATTGTTTAGAATAATATAAAAGTGGTTTCATAACAATTTCAAAGGAAAATCTAGCAGGCGAAATAATTTTCTTTATGAGAATTTCTTTAAGAGGTGAAAAACTTTAATGAAAACCATAAAGTTTAATTAACCTTTCCTTTAACGTAATGTTTCTAAATGCCAAATTAATTACTACTTAAGTCGACTACTTAAGTCTGAAAGTTCTTATTGAGTAGGTATAAAATATAATAATATTATGATATTCTCAGTCTGTTTAGAGCTTGTGTATGTCTATGTCAAAATTAATATACTTACCTCTTGATTAAAATAAGTGTTTTAGTTACAGCCAACGATTAAATTGCCTAAACATTGGTTTATGTAAAATATTTATTATATTAAAAGTTACGATTTCTTATAAAATACATGAAAGATATTAAGGAAACCGCCTGCTCGTTTGCCATCAAAAAAAACAATATGTGGGGGTCTTTTTAGGACCTATAGAAACCAATTTTAATTTAAGTTTTTTTTTTCTGTCTGTCTGTTTGTAAGCACATGACACAATTTGATGCGGTTTTCACAGTTGTATCGTAAAAGATCTAACTTCAGACATAGCGTAGGTTTCCGCCTGATATGCAACTTAGAATCCGAAATATTTGCCGCCGACGAAATCGCTGGTATAAGCTACTTGGTAAAATAAATTAGTTAATTGGGGTTTTATATGCTTAAGCCTTACTAATGATATTTAGGACACAATAAAAAGGCACTTTGAACATTTTTAACACAAAGTACCTGTTATGATGTAATTTTCTAGATAATGTAAAAAGAAGTCTGTAACTTGTGTAATACTAACTAATTACATAAACCTTACTTATTTCGATCACGTCTTTATGTCCCATGGGTTAAACAGGGCCAAGAGTCGTGAGTTTTGAAGGCAGAATACAGATTAGATGCTATCTAGACGATGGGCTTATTGATGCAATGAAGATTCAGACATGTAGCAAGCCCATAGTCTCTTTCAGCAATCAAAATTTATCTTGCATCTCTAAACTTGATTCTTACGCTGTCATACAATTTAATAACCTCCACGGTGTAATGGTTAACGCCCTTGACGACTTGACTGCTACTTAGAGGTCCCAGATTCGACGCCTGATCAGGTCTTGAAAAAAAAATGATAATTTTCTCATTGGCTTGGATTTTATTTGTTGAGCTAGTTTGTATTTGTTATAAAATATAGTATCGCTGAGTTAGTATCCCATAACACAAGTCGAAAAATTACTTTTTAGCTTACTCAATTTGTGTCAAAGACAATTTTTTTTTTACAAATTCTCAATTTCGAATACCTCGATATACCCAAAGGATTGCTTAGATAACACAATTCCTCCCAGTCTCAAGTGGATATCATATTAATCGCATTATTTGTGTACATATTGCAAAGAAATAAAGTAAATTACGGAAGTTATGACTTCGAAAGAGATTAAGTTATGTGGGTTGCGCTTCAAAAATTCGGAAAATTCTTTCGGGGAAATTAAAATGTTGGATGTTTGTATAATCGACCGATACGATATACTTAGATTTATTACACATGCCGTATTAACTTAAGCTATTTCGTTTTTCGTAGATAAGTTCGTATTTCGTAGTTCGTAGATAAAGTACGATATTAGTGGATTTATACAGATATGTATATATTTACAATATCACGCCTTCATTCCCTAAGAGGTGGAAAGTGTCAAGAGTATTAGGATTCGAGGCCACGTTTAGCTGACTTTTTGATGGGACATACTTTCAGATTGAGCGACAGCTGCCAGCCAATCGTATATGGGGAAATATCCTTTTCTTAACGTAGCCCAATACATTACGCACGAAGTGTGTCCTTTGTACTCCCTAGTGTGAGAGAGGAATCTGCTCCACCAAAAGAACAGGCTGTGCTATACTCACTAAAACTTAACATCATGTAACCCGCCTACTCGTTTGCCTCCCTCTGTCATAAAAAAATACTCCTCGGCGTCCCTCGTCGCCTAAGTGGTGGTGCCACAGGAATTTGAATAAAGTCTTGAACTAACAGCAACACCACCGGCGTTGAATGCGGCGAATGATTGCTCTCCGTAAGGCCTACTTGGTTCCCCACTAAATGAGGGAGTCAATTTGAAGTTCCATTCAAATGGAGGGGCTGACCGAACCGGTCTCATCTAGCGATGGTGAGGCCGAGTGCATGCAAGTTAGTGATATGGAAATACCCCTTTTTATGCCGTTTACCTTGATTGACTTTTAAAGTCTGCGTGGGGCATGAAGAAACTAAATAATTTCCAGTATTGAATTGATAAAAACTGAAAAAAATATATAATATAAAGATGTCTGTATGTACACAACAATAAATTATTAATTTTATTACATATTTGAAGTCAATAGTGTACATTGTAAAAACACTTTGTATTTCATTTATGTTTATTACTTATAGTTCAGACGAATTCAACACTTTAAGCTCTGTATAAACCTACAATGCGCCTAAATGGTATTCAAATGAATTCCTATTTTGAATAGTCCATTAAGTACTCCATGTTTCAAAGGTCGTTTCGAATGCATATAACATGCCGCAAACTTAATTCATATACAGAGACCCTTGGTATCCCTTCTTTAATTCGTCAATTAGTATTCCAAATTCAAACGTTTTAAATATATCAAATATGCATAATTTGTCCTATATCTGAGACATATGAATTGTTTTTTTTTTAATTCGTATGCCGTTTCGTACATGCGCAGTCTACAGCGAGTAAGTTTGCCCGCGTGAAAACGGTTCAGTAGTCCGAAGGTTTCCCAAAGATTCGCGCGTAAAACGGAACGGAATTAACTTTACTTTCTTTTAAAAACGCCGAGTGTTTTTATGTAAGCATTAGTAGAGCATGTATATGTGTGTTTAGTATTGAAACTATTCCTTGAATAGGTGTGTGATTTGTGTGCCAGGGTAAGTACCACCTGTAGCCTTTCTTCTTTATGCGGTTTGAATGATCCATCGCATGTAATCGTAATCCCCTGTGTGTACACTATTATTTTTAAGGTGTGTTAATAAGGTGTTTTTAAATGTTTATAAAAATTGTGGGCCTGTTGTTAACGTTGGGAGCTTTTACTTGGGTAACAAGTCTTCCTATTTGTAAAATAAAAGTAAATATATAATTTTAAAAAAATTTTCCCATTTTATTTGTCTGTCTTAATTGATATTGTGAAAAATATTAGTAATACAAATAAATCATCGTTTAAAATTACTATGTTAGACCTAAAGATATGATATTTTTTCTATGAAGTGTAAGTACCGCAAATACATATGCATGTACTGATTGTAATGTAATGTAAGTTCGTTTTGATCGCTCCATAACAACGTCGTTTAAGCAATTTTTTAATGTTAGTAGAAGCAAAAGAAATATATGATTAAACAAGTAATTAAATAGAAACTTAAAATACCCTCGGACAATGTAACATGACACACGTCTAACTTATCCCTCTTTTTGCGACGGAGGTTAAAATATAGCAAAGAACACTCACGTTTAAGTCACCTTTTTACAAAAATAAAATTATCCAAATCGGTTTATCCGTTGGGAGCTATGATGTCACAGACAGAATTACACACACATGCGCGCGTCATACTTAAAACACTCCTCATTTTGCGTCCGGGGTTAAAAAGGCTTGAATTGAAACAAATGTGCGATTTTTTGTATTTGTTCTTATGTGTGTCTATTAACGCAAAAGGAATGATTTTTTTTATCAGGATTATTTCTTCTCATATGCTATGGGCTAAATATTTGTTACTATATACCAGCTTTTCCCACAGTGGGCGATAACGCCCACTTGTGGGCACTGCAGGCTTAAAGAGGGGCGGTAAGAAACAAGTAGGCGCTGTGTAGAATAGTGATTTTTAATTAGGTGAAAAAATGGGGGCGCTAAAAAATTTATTTATTCTCAAAGATTATAAATAATTTTTTAGCGCAGTACACAAATAAATTTGGGAGCCCCTGCTATATACGGGTTTTCATTCTTCCATTTCTGTAAACTCTCATTCTGCTTAGAGCCTGTCGGCTCTTTGCTCTGTCAACCTCGTAAGGTATACTCGTGATACTGTATACTTTATCCATGTGGTTCAAAATATGTAAACTTCAAACAATAAAGTAGTCAGTACGAAGACTAATTTCATTCATCAATATATAATTATTATCAAGAATAGCCTTTGAACATAATCGATCCTCATACTTCTTTCATAAGCCGACGACAGGTATCGAACAGATTTAGAGGTAAAAACTCATTGACCACACAACTGCGCAGAAAATGCTACATAGACGTCATATCTACACTTTCTGTTAAGTTACGTACGTCTTATGACGTCTTTTACGTACAAATTATATATTTATAAGAGGCGCAGCACCACCAAACGTATATTAAAAGATATATTGATGACATTTGGATATGCAATTATTAAGTAGTATCGAGCACAACTTTAATTGTATTAAGTTATTTAAAATGTTCGAAATTATTATTCACGCGAAAAAATATTGAATAGACATGTATATAAATAATATTTTTCTCCGAAATAATCCAAACGCCTCCCCTGTTTTTCCCACAAATTACGATTAATCTCATACATATAACAAAACTGTAACTAGATGTAGTACTTACTTAATAGATCTATTCTAATATTATAAGGAGGTAAAGTCTTTGTTTGTTTATAAGGGCTAATCTTCGGAATAGTGCACCGATGGTAAAAATACTTTCACAATCAGAAAGCTACACTATTCAGGAGTGCTATAGGCTATATTCTAACGCCCAACGAAAAGGGCACAGGTCGGCTAGTTTTAAAAAAAATGAAAACAATATTAGAGGTTTTACAGGACAGGACAACAGCCTGATTAACTATCTGTATTATGTACCGCATCACGCAAATTTTTTTTAAATATAATCTAATGCGGTTTTTTACAGATGTGCTGTATTAGAATCAAAAGCAAGCATAGATAAAATCTGGCAAAGGATATTAGATAAGTAGTTCATTATAAAAATAAACTTATAGTACAATGTATATTCGAAATATGCTTAAGGAGCCACACTGATTGAATGCCAATTCAGTAAGAAGCTGCAAACATTTTACGCAGTTCATTGCTATTTTTCTTTGGAAATGGGACAATTGTAACGGGGAACTGATGGCATATTCCGAATCAATAATACTGTTATGGCTTAATTTTGCAACTAATACCCAATATAGTTGTCTTGTTTACCTATAAGACATCTTAATTGAAATTCATAGAATCCCTTAGCTATTGTTTTATTAACTCCTGACACACAAATATCAATTAATCCTACCTATAACTAAACCAACCCTTTGTTTTCACAACCTACAAAGTTTAATAAGCCCAAATACGTCTATTGTGTTATATCTTTTTAATAATTGGCACATATTTATCACAAAATACTGATATTAGATAAAGTTTGTGAATCTGCATCTAATAGGAGTCTAAAAGTATGATTTTTTTTATGTAAGAGGGAGGCAAACGAGCAGGTCACGTGATGTTAAGTGATCACCGCCGCCCATAGACAACTGCAACACCCGCGGAGTCACAGAAGCGTTGCCGGCATTTAAAAATCCCCCGTACTCCCCAAATGGAGAGGGCGGCGAAGTTGGGCCTCCGGCTCTCCCACTCACCGGACGGAATGGCGGCTGATAATCGCCATACAGGCGCCGGTCTTCTGTGGGAGTGTGGTACTTCCCCGGGCGAGCTGGCCCATTCATGCTGCAGACTAAAAAAGCATGCAGCAGGCTCATACCACTGTTAACTCTTTTTCACTATCATAATTCACTTTTCACTGCTGAATAACCATAAATATAACAAGCTCCTTCATATGATCCCGCCACTTCTCCTTTGGTATACGCCGCCGCCGACCATTTTAGAACCCAGAATATGATTATTCTTGCCTCTATCAGACCCTATTTTACACACATGGACTAGACAGTCCCATTTAAGTCGGTCTTTAAACCTTCCCAATTACAAATGTGAAATTAGGATGATTAAACGAGTATCATCATTAATATTATTTCGATTTCTGTTAGAGTTTCGGACAACAGATTAATTCATACCATCCGTTAGTTTCGGTTACGATAAATCTCCCTGTCTGATAGAATTTCTCTTCCAAAATCGGCTCGTATAACTTTGTCGTTGTATATGTTAACATATGTATATAAGCCATAAGTTAAGCTTTATAACGTCGATTTCTATTTCTCACTTATTTTTATTAGTCTATATTGTAAGAGTGATAAATAACACATTAAGAAATGTATTTCAACTGAAATATTACATCACAAACCTAAAGATATCATTGTTATGAAGATAATTATGATGTTTTTCCGTAAGATGACACTACAAAATGTACTAGATGTATTCTTACTCATTACCTTATGAACGGAATTAAATAACTTATAATTTATCTCAATACAGAATAGTTATATAAAAACACTTTTACGCAAGACGAATTAAGTACTGAAGACAATCAAAAAAAATGTGTTTAAATTTAATCACAGACACTTTTCATTCGACTTTGATTCGACCATCGACGTAAAATCCGCTAAAAAGATTCCTTGCCAAAATATTGTTCATCGTCTATAAATGACATTATATGAGTAGACTTGAACTAGTCCCGTTAGTTTGACATGGTTTCATCTTGCACACATTAAGACTTATTTTCTAAATACATGATTCTGGAAATGGAACATTATTGAAGTCAACGTTATTGAAGTGAGTCCTTTTTTTTTTATTTTGTTCGGAACTGTGAATCTAGTCCTTTAATATTGATAGCAATATTCGATCCATAAAGAATAATGACGTCATAAACACCACTTGACCTTTACTCAATCAATCAATAAATAGACGGTGCTTTAAGTAAAAATTCGTCTAGCGATTTTCCTGGGATCGTACGATGAAAAAGGTATCTCGTGTAAAGAGATAAACGCTGTCTAAGCTTCTTTATAACCTTTCTTTCAAACATAAATTAAATTACCATAAAGTAAGATATCAGAGAAATAGGATCGACTAATACTGCGGTAAGATGGCGGCGTTACAAAGAATTGGTGTTGTAAGTAATTGAATATATAAACTATATGAGCCCAAGTCAATATGTGATTTGTCCCTGTGATTTATTCAATTTATGTAGGTCTACTAGCTTATGCCCGCGACATCGACTATTATTTTAGTTATTGTCAATATCAGCGGTGAATCAAGATGAAATAAACTTTTTATTTTAAGTTAGACCTTCTACAATACAACTGTGAAAACCGCATCAAAATCCATTCAGTGCCTTTTGCATGATGCGCGTACAAACATGCAGACAAAAATTCTAAAAAAATAGTTTTGGCTTCTATAGGTCCTACTAAGTTTCATATGTATAGACAAAGCTCAGTTACAATTTTATCCCAGACCAGATATATAGACCCAGGTCAATCAGAAAAAGATAATTTTCCATCATAACCTAATCAGTGAAAAAAGGCGGACTCTCTATTTAACGTACCTCCGTGTTTAACGTACCGCTACCGTAATCGCTACTTAGGAGGTCTCGGATTTGATCCCCGATCAAGTTTTCATGGAAAAATTACTTTATGTATTTGTTATAAAATATAGTATCGTTGAGTTAGCCTTCCATAACAGAAGTCCCGAACTTAAGTACTTCGAAGCTAACTCAATCTGTGTGATTGAGCCTTTTATATTAATTTATTAACAGAGACTGAATATGTTTTCCAATGAAGACCTCCGTGGTGTAACGGTTAACAGCCTAGGTCTGGATGTTTAACTGAGGCCAACTCAATTTGTGTGATTTGTAAAAAAAATGTACCACCGAGGATTTTATCATTGAAAGTTACGCGAGATGACATAACTAGTATATCCACGGTTTACTCACCTTAATTTTAGTCGGTAACGCCGACGCCGGCGAGGAGGGCGGCGCGGGCGNNCAGATCTCAGTGCACAAGGAACAGCCGCGCCGCGACGTTCCTAATACTCGCCCTGAAGATGGCCTTCTGAATAGGTCGAAACGGTCGTCGGCGTTACCGACTAAAATTAACGTGAGTAAACCGTGGATATACTAGTCACCGAGGATTGTAAAAAAATATGCGAAATATTTATTTTCCGCAGACCAAACGTCACATCAAAGAAATGATCAGTGGTTTGTTTGCTATATATTGTTTGTTGGTTTATACCTAAATTTGAAATTCTTAAGATAACAAAGTCAAGAAAGATTGTTTTGCTTTAAATTATTCCGTAATATTCAAGGGTCTCTAGTTTTGTTTATATTTTGTTTAGGTATTGGTGAAAACTTATAATTATAGGCTCCCATTTCATTGTTTTAAGTTACCTGGTGTTTATGTTACTGTTAGTATTAATTATTGTAGTATAATATCGAAATGGTTTGTACTTAAGGGCTTGTGGATGGTTTTTTCTCTCTTAATTAAGTCTATTTGGCCTTGTGTGAGAGATATTCGTATATAAAACATCAAGACATGTATTTAAAGTACTATGTTTTTGGTTTATGGGTACATCCACCCTGAATTTGTAGTAATACTGTTATGTCTGTGACTTCGCCCGCCTACTTAAACATAACATTCCTTTTTCCCGTTCACGTATATTTTTCCGAAACATATTTTTCTCTAGCCGAGGAATTATTTTTTTAGCTTTTATACTCAGTATAGATATTAAAATGAAAGTAAGCAAGCATATAATTTGCATTAATTTATTAAATAACAAAAAAAACATGAGTTAATGGATATAAATTTTAGGATTGTATGTGTGTGTAATGCCACAACGTGAAAAAGAAGTCTGCCCTACAAATTAAATCAAAATATGTTAGGCTGATCACTCTTATCACTTAGCGGAATTGAAAAGATAATAACCTATTATTAGACCTACCAAGTGTACATTAAAATGTCGTCAAAATCGATTGAGTCGTCTACAACAAATAGTTTACAAAATACTATTATCCAAACAATGTTGTATATGAAGCAACAAAAAGTATTAACTACTCGTATTATGACAATATTTACAGTAAGCAATGACCTCTGCTCTTTAAGATAGTATGTACCGGCAATGCACTCATTCTACCTTTTAACTGGTTCGATAAGAGTTTATGAGTGTTACTTTGTTAAGAGAGCAAGTACTTGCTTTAAAATGTACTTCTCTTTATTCTACAATGTTCCGGGAATAAATTCTAGTAATTTTTTTTTGTACTTTAAGAAATACTATGTTTACTTAAACTAAAATTGAGCGAAAAGTAAATAAAATAAAAATAAATAATATAAAATATAGCAATACAATTTCAATGTTTGTAATTCAATTAGAACATTTATTTGTAAATATATTGTGAAAAATCCAAAAATCATACTTAAAAATATGCTATCACGTCTTATGGAGTAGGTCAAGTTAAGAGAAACAGGAATGGAGGGCAGAGTGGAGTGGCAGTAGTGACAGATTGCTAGCCTATAAGATATTTTTCCCTTGACTGGTTTTAACAATCTACGTAGGGAGAGAAGCAGCTTGTATTTGCTACACTTTTCTTTCGCTCCTAGATCAACATTAGGAAGCTATTTCATATATAAAAATAGATCTTTGTATTGTGATACTCGGATTAAATTTCAATTATATTCATAATTCGCATTACGTTTCGGAAGCCCTCCATCAGATACGATTTCAGCATCGAATATTCAATTTGTATAGGAGAGTCGATTTAGTTATTCGTATGTTTCAAAACTTACTATTTGAGCTGCTAAAAATACTGTTTAATTTTTTTACATGAGCCAAATACTCGATTGCAAATTGAACGAGTTTATTGGAGTGTTAAAACCGTGCAAACTATATTTATATGGTACACATAACAGAATAGCTTAGTATATAATCATCTGCCTGCCCTGCTGTCATGTTATTTGGGGTCGGCGCGGTATGTCTTATTCTTCCATACTCTTCTGTCACTCGTCAAAAGGTCATTCACATCCTCAGCTTAGTATATAATAATAACTAATAAATTAATATATTCTAATTACTTTAACAATATATTATTATATAACTACTAAGTACAGACATAAGTGAAAAAATAACCAAAAATTACCTACCTGTATAAAAGGTAAAAAAAAATTATAATTTTATTGTATAGTTCTGTTTCTAGTATTTGTCGTTACAGCGGTAGCAGAATCATAATTATAATCTGTAAACATACATTTCAATTACCTAGTTAGAATATGTAGTTAATGAGATACAGCCTGGTGACAGACGGACGGACAGCAGAGACTTAATAATAGAGACCCGTTATTGCCATACTTGTCATACCCGTGCTTTTCTCATCCTTTATATTTATATATTATGATAATGATTTCTGAAAAGCTTGCTAAAGCACTCTTATATTTGCGACAACTTTAAAGGGATTTTCATTCAGTTATCCTGTCTAACAATCTAAAATCAAAGCCATTTAAAGATAAATATTAATCACAATGTCAGAGCCTGAACTACAATAGAATTGCTACTACAAAGATGGCGATCGGAGGCTGTGAGCGGAGATAACTCGATCAAAGTTCTTTCTCACATCCGGCACTTTGAAAGCTGCTGTTACGTAATAGGCGATAAATCTTTCTTTTTATAGAGAAGTACATATATTACATATATTTATATGGATTTTCTTTTTAAAAAGTCCACACAAATAATAGAATACTTTAAGTATCGGACTTAAAATAATTTCTGTCTTCTTTCTTTAATTTTTCTTTAAAAGTACTGAATTCATAAAATCTACAAGAAGTTTATTGCAAAATGAAACTAAATATAACAAAAATCTGTTACCGATTCATTGATGTGCTTGTTTTGTGTATAAGCATAGTGAAATATACATACTTATATGCCATAAAGATACATAAAATATGATATATGTATATGTTATATACATTTCACTATGCTTAAGTATATCTTCTAATACCCCACGCTTGTATATAATCATACCGGATATAAATGGATTGTTTTAAAAATTTGACAAACTGTCATAAAAAAACGACAACATAGCCCCTAAAATGAGGTCAAACTAATCAGATTCCTAATAAATCCCACTTAAAACTTCCCTTGGCGTCTTCCGGCCTAATATGGTCATCCCATGTCCCATGCGACATTGTAATGGCCCAAACTCGTACCGAATTCAAATGAGGCAAAAATAAGGTCTTGATTTCTTTCACAAAAGACAATTACAGGTAATGAATGAAAAGTTCAGTAATGAAAACTTCTGATTGTGATTAGGATGCGAATATAATGAAGGTCACCCAGTATTATTGTCAAATATAGTTAGACTTTAAAAAATTAGATTAGTATTAGAGCCGGAGGCCCAACTTCCCCAAATGGGGAGGGCGGGGGCTTTTTAAAGGCCGGCAACGCTTCTGTGATCCCGCGGGTGTTGCAGTTGTCTATGGGCAGCGGTGACCTCTTAACATCTCGTGACCCGCCTGCTCGTTTGCCTCCCTCTTACATAAAAAAAAGTAATCGTCTATAAATAAACCATAATTAATAGGCGTTTACTTCCCAGGTATATATAACTAGCTGCGCTCCAAGGTTTGCTTGTAAAAAGCCTATGCTCTATTTTTTCAGGTAATTAATATTGTCTGCCTGTAAACCAAATGTTGTTGTAATCCGTACAGAAAATTACGCGTTATTGAGTAAGAAATTTATCGTGGCATCTTAACAAACAAGCATCCCAAAGTACAGATGCATTATATTTATTGAATGCATTAAAAAAAAACACTATTTTGAATAATATTTATTAGGATTATAATCATCAAAGCGTATTCCTATGTTATCCTGAGCGATGATGCGTAACAAGTAAGTACCTGGGAGCTTTGGCGACATTAGGTATTGGTTATTATAGAGAGTGACTACCGTGTAACCCTCGCAACCCAAAGGATAAACCAAATCCAACAGTATAAAAATATTTGCGAAATCTGGAAATTTTTTATTCTTATAAACGGTAAACTATATTATTTTGTCACCAGGTATCGTCCGATGTTTAGAGATGTTAAAACTGCCACCGTCGTTGTATCGTGACGTGGACGTTGACGAAGAGCGACCCGCCACCATTAAGAAGATATACTCGCGCCGGCCCTGGTACGCCCCGCCGATCGTAACTGGTGAGACGGTGCGGAGCGAAAAAATACCAGGTAAAAGATGAATAAGATATGATTATATATGGATCAACAATCGTTAATTATAACTGTAATACAGCAATATACTTACTAGCTTTGCTTTAACTCACAATAAATGTTCACTCACAATAAATAAACACTCGGGGGATGGGGGAATAAAGAGGCAAAAAGTAGCCTATGCCATGTCCATGAACTATCTCCACATAAATATCATACTGATCAGTTGCTCTGTTTTGTTTTTTTTTTATGTAAGATGGAGGCAAACGAACAGGCTGGTCACGTGATGTTAAGTGATCACCGCCGCCCATAGACAACTGCAATCCCCCGCGGGGTCACAGAAGCGTTGCTGGCCTTTAAAAAGACGAAAGAAGAAAGATCATATTGAAGGTATTTTGATTTGTTGAAGGACTTTTTATAGTATCTTACGAAAGCGAACAATTTTTTCGAAGGACTTTTTTATAGTGTCTTACGAAAAGAAACAATTTTTTTTTCGAGTGGAATCTTGTAGCTATAAATCACAAATATTGGTACAATTGTAAATAAAAAATGGCCACCCGGTATAACATTTCAGAAGTATATGTTTTCTTGAATTTATTACACTATCTGCGGCTCAACCCACGCCGAAATTATAGCCTATAAGTATTAATCCATAAATTTGCTATTCGATGGTGCAAGAGTAATGATAATTGGTTTAGTTGTTTTTGAGCTAATCCTCATAAACATACAAGTAGTGTATCTATACTTATAGGTTAAAACGGAAATATATGTATATACATACTTACTATATAATATTCTAACAGATTACAATCCAGATTACGACGAGCAAGATGAGCCACAGTACTACGGGTCCAAACAAGAGTACCCTGAGATAGATCAAGTAGACCAGGTGGCCGAAGAAATTGGACCAATCGACAGGATCCCAGTGGAAGCTTCATCTCCAAACGCGAGATTTGAACAAGGGCCCACTAATTCCGTTTCTGAACTATCGCTTGGAGATGCTATCAATTTAAGAGGTAAGTAAATATTTTTTAAATTAATTTCAACAACAATATGATTAATGTCAAATTGTCATTGCACTTAGCAATTAATGTATTGGTACGTGTCAACCACAGACTATTATCAAGTAGATCTAGCATGTATAGTATAGAAACAACCAAACATGTCAATATTTTTCTAACTACTGTGACATCAAATGAATAATATATTTATTTTATTTAATTCTCATAAAATATATTATAGTAAGCACCAAAGTAAGTTCATAACTTTTGTTTTAGGTTATAGAATAGTAACTGAATTATATTGTATATTAATGTATATTTAATAAGACAAACAATAGAAAAAGGCCCATTAGAAAATGATCAATTTCCATCTTGACCTATATATTGTTTGGTTTGATGAATTCGATATTTCATGTCATCGATTGAATTCTCCCTGAAGTAGTTTTTGTTCAAGTATTTATTGTTGCTTTTGTGTTAGGTTCATTCTATTCCATTGTAAATTGTCTCTACACTTTACAAACTTCTTGTATCTAGTTTCGGACTTGTAAATTGAGTCGAGGTCAAAGATTTTCAGTTTTATAATGTCAAATTTGTAAGCAAACCACGTTATAGTTTTATATACAAAGTTCTTTAAAAATTTTATTAGCAAACCGTGGTTATACCATTTTCCTAAATCCTTATACTTACTTAATATTATAAATGTGAAAATGTGTTTGTTTGTCCGTGTTTCACGACAAAATAGAACAACGGATTAGTGTGATTTGTATGGAGATAGTTAAAGGGTTGGAGAGTGACATAGGCTACTTTTTGTCTCTCTTTTATTCGCCCAATTTGACGCAAGTGAAGCCGCAGGCTAAACCTAAGCAATCAAAAAAATCTGCTAGCACTCCCTATACTTTGGCATGAGAGTCTTCATATGTGAAAGGTATACACGTCGTATATACACGTATATTATTCGTGGACTCTGTCAATAACATTAAATCGAAAATGTTGATATTTATTTGACCTCTGCCAATATGGATTGGTGGTAAACATTTGAAGATAAAATTACACTTTAACCACAAACCGCGCGAGGGTCAATCTTCACGATCAGAATCAGTTATGCGACTCGGATATGTTATTTGACTACATTTAATTCAATTATACATCAGACATTTATAAAAACAAAATTCTATATATCAAAACAAAGCCCACAGTATCTCTGCTTTATAGAAAATTTGACGTTATAGCGGCAATATTTTTTTTTATTACAGGGACAATTCACACAGATTCAGTTAGCCCCAAAATTAGTTCGAGACTTGTATTATGGGATACTAACACAACGATACTATATTTTTATAATAAATACATATATAGATAAACATCGAAGACCCAGGCCAAACAGAAAAAGGTAATTTTCCAACATGACCTGT
>JADGIL010015689.1:775-12561 GCA_020352625.1 Cactoblastis cactorum
TATTTATTTATTATAAAGTATAGTATCGTTGAGTTAGTATCCCATAATACAAGTCTCGAACTTAGTTTGGGGCTAACTCAATTTGTGTGATTTGTCCTTATATATTTATTTATTTATTTATTTATATGTTCTTTGTTTACATTATATATATATGGATATTTATAGAAATTTATGTCTTTCATTTGACTCCAAAGAAAAGAACATGAGTTTTTCCATTAATCAGTTCTCTTGAAGTTCATAGAATAACATTTATTTGTATGTATGAAAAATAAAAGATAAGTTACATTTAATTACTAATGCTCTATGCTTAGATAAATTAATATTTATCTTAGCATAATAGCTTAAGATAAAGGGTGCTTTACAGATTTAACATTCATTCAGCTGAAGGTTACTTTTGGCATTGAAGATTTTAAATATATACTATTGATGAGGACTTTACATATCTAATCCAATATACTGATTAATACCTATTACTACCAAGTTTTGAGCTCTTTATAATTTTTATGCAATTTTTTAATAATGCTGATTCCCTGCAACTTGGAGTCCTCTGCAAATTATTAATACAACATTCCATATTTGATATGTTTCCGGGAAACTATTGTATATATCTACACTTATTTTTGTGAACTACTTTGTCCATTAGTGGCAATTGGAGATCATTTCAGTGTAAATAGACAGATGCATTGTGGTGGCACTAGTTTTTGGCAAGCTGATTCTCAAAATTAAGAGAATTATCAGTCCTATAATTTGTATTCCTGATATTATGTTTAAAAACAATTTGATAAATAGCACCATAATTTCAAATAATTTGATTTGACTTAAGTATAAAATTTATGTTACTGTTTGGGTAAATTAAAGCTTTAAATTATAAAGCACTTTTAAATTTAAATAATAAGAGAGAGTATGAATAACTAACTAACCAATGTTTATTCCATTGTTCTAGATGACGTGACTGTATTAACAGTTGCAACTGAAGAAAATCATGGATTAGAACGCTTCTTAAGATCAGCAAAGATATATAATATCAATGTAGAAGTTCTTGGTCTTGGCCATGTTTGGAAGGGGGGTGACATGAACTATGCTGGTGGAGGGCAGAAAATTAACTTGTTAAAAGAAAAACTGAATGAACTAATGGTATCTGAAAACAAAGAAAAAATTATTTTGTTCACTGATAGGTAATGTATTATTATTGTACCTTTTTGAATACAAACTGTTGTAGAGACTCATATGTTGTTTTAAAATTTCACATTCTTAATTTCTTTTTGTAGCTATGATGTCATGTTCCTTGCATCCTTGGATGAAATAGTGAAAAAGTTCAAGAGCTTCCCCAAGACCAGAGTATTGTTTTCTGCAGAGCAGTTTTGCTGGCCAAACAGCCAACTAGCAGCACAATACCCCTCAACTGAAGTTGCTAATCCTTTTCTTAATTCTGGTGGATTTATTGGTAAAACTATTTTTGAACTCATTTTTATCAGCGTATTTTTTTTTATTTTTTTTAATAAAAATTAGGTTTTAATTATGTGAAGAACATGTTTACAACTAAATTTTGTTTTTTAGGATACCTACCAGAATTATATGAAATTGTTAATACAAAGACAGTTGAAGACAATGAAGATGATCAACTGTTCTACACAATGGTTTATTTAGATAAAGGGATGCGCGAAGAACTTAAAATATCATTAGATCATAATTCTGCGATATTCCAAAACCTTAATGGAGCTTTGTGTAAGTATCACAAATGAAAAGCTTAAGTGTAAATAATTATTTTTCAATTATTGCATAAAATATACATGTCAGTGTTTTACAGCTGATGTTCAATTGCGGATAAACACCACTGAAGAATGGCCCTATATTGAAAATGTTGTGACTAAGCAACGACCCCTTATTGTACATGGTAATGGCCCATCCAAACTGACATTGAACAACTTAGGAAATTATTTAGCCAAATCATGGTCTAAGACAAAGGGATGTGCAATCTGTCAAGAGAAAAAAACAGAGCTGAAAGTAAGTTCAATATCATGATCATTTAGCACAAGCAATGCCCCTTTAACTGCATTGTCTGTCTAGGCGTTTTTTCAAGAAATATCTCTGGAGCCTTTTTGAGCTGTGATAAAATCAAACTTGTGTCAACATGATTAAAAGATTTAACCAATGTTGCATATTTTGTGATTTAATTAGAAAAGCTATAGTCTCAGTGAATCTTGAAATTTGATGCATAGAGTAATCAGGTATTTGCAGTTAAAATCTATATTCATTAAAGGCATTTTCTTCTATATGTTTAGGAAGACTTGCCGAATGTCATGCTAGCCGTTTTCATTGAGCAAGCTACACCTTTCCTGGAAGAATTCTTACTCTCACTTCTGGCTACTGATTACCCTAAAGAGAAGATACACTTACTTCTAAGAAACAATGTGGAATATCATGAAAATGAAGTGGACCAGTTCTTCCAAGATCATGCTAAAGAGTTCTTGACTGCAAAACGCATCAAGCCTGATGACTTGATTACAGAAGCGGAAGCCAGAAATATAGCTAAGTAAGATTTTTGTTTCATTATTTTTTGATAATTGGAGGCGTTTTATTTAGAATAAATATGTAATATTCTGTACTGTTTTGTACTTATATGTCGTTGGTTAAAGTTTGTAAAGTTAAATTGTTTAGAATAGATATCATTTCTAGGGCGAAAATAAACTACGAACTCCTACGAACTATGTTTTATTTTTTCCAGAGAGCGATGCATGAACAGCCTTTGCGACTACTTATTTTCAATAGACAGTTTATCTCGCGTGGAGCCGGAGACGCTGCGTTATCTCCTGTCTTCGGGATACGATGTCATCGCCCCGATGCTGGCGCGACCCGGCCAGGCTTGGTCTAATTTCTGGGGTGCCATCAATTCCGCTGGCTTCTACGCAAGATCACATGATTATATGGATATTGTGTACGGGGAAATCAAGTAAGATGAAAGCAAATATATAATTTTTCATTGCTCAATAAAAGAATCTATTGGAATGTCGAATATGTTTGATCAATGTTTAATGGAATACGTTTGTTTGAGCAATGGACCGAAATCTCAAGCATCAAAATTACTATTTTAAAAATTGAACTAAATTTGACTTGGAGACCTGGAAGAAATTAGGGGGAGGCTATTGCAGAGTAGTGGGATACAAATGGCTATTAAAATAATATGTTATCAGTGTGGAATTTGAACATAATTTAGGATAATTACTTTCATTATATTCGAAATGATAGTGTAAGATTTATCTCACGCATCCCACCCTCGTATAGCAATATATTATACTAGCCTTTGCCCGCGGTTTCTCTCGCGTGAAATTTGGTTTACCACTTAGAACTATTCAGGACAAATAATCCTATGGTGCATAAACTTTGTGTAACGCCAATGCTTTAGGCAGCGTACGACAAGATAGCTCTTAAAGGGCAGATCTTTCCCTGACTTAATTGACGTACCTACATAACTGTAAAGTTTAATTCAAACCCGTCCCAATCGTATACATCCTCACAAACTTTCGCATTTATAATATACATATATAATATACTACATTTTAGCTGCAACCTTGTTCGCTTGTTATTGGCGTTTACATATGGTACAGTTCATTGGCCCATGATTTTTCAATCAAATGACCTAATGATTAGGCCGTGGAAGCAAGACAGTATGTCAGACTTTGTTAGTTATTAATGATATTGTTAAAAGAATTCAACAATTTGTATAGACTTTTAGGTCGTAGTATAATATTTCGCTTGCAGTTTAAATAAATAACAGACTTGTTTTATATAATGTATATATTGATAAAACAATAGTTTTTTTTAAATCTATTTTTAAACATAAAGACGAAATTTAAAACGTTTCTTGAACTATTGAGCTATTGAAATTAGATTTGAACTTAATTGGTTGAACAAATTTTAATTTAGAGCTGGTTCAATCAAAAGCGATGGAGAAGTCAGTTTTAAAGGAACGCCGATCTATAGAATACATGTTGTCTGCGGTACATTCATACACGCCAGCATCCATCTGAGTAGCTGGGTCTATTTCAATTTTGGACTTCACCTTGTCTTCTCCGATAGGCCATTCGTGAATCTATAAAAAAATAATTCATTCATGTTAGTTAATAAATTAGATATATTAAATGAGCAGACTTCCACAAGTCTCATTAGTTTGACAGGGTTTAACTTGCACAGATTAAGACTAAATTTCTCATACACAATTTTGTAAATGCGACTTTGCCGAAATAATCATAGTTGTATGTTGTAATAGTTAACATATTTATTGATGTGAGGACGTCTTTTTGTTTGATTGCGTTCGGAACTGTGAATCTTATTCTTTACTAGCTAATGCCCGCGACTTCCTCCGCGTAGATTATATAGTACTATTACAATAAATTATATCCCTCAGGCATCGTACATTTTTCCGGGATAAACAGTAACCTATCTTTTATTCTGTGCCAAATTCATCCAGATCCGTTCGGTAGTTTTTGTGTGATGCGAGTACAAACATACAGACAGACAGCCAAAAATTCTAAAAACAATGGTTTTGGATTTTATAGACCCTATAAAGAGATGTTATATATTTTTTTCTTTAATATTTCCCATGTACAGACATAGCTCAGTTACAATTTTATTATATGTATAGATTGTTGATCGAAGTTTATAAAAAGAGATTGTGTATTAGTAAAATAAAGAAACCATTTAATTCTAATTTTAAATCTTATATTCAAGCATCTTTAAAACAAATCTCATTATGGATCAGTTGTACCTACATAGTCTGATACTGATACGTGTGTAAGATATTATGACGGCAAGCTGTGTTATATTTAAAATAATTACAGTAGCAGTCGCATAGTTTTACGATCGCCCCAATCCATAAAACCGTGTACTATGTTATTTTTGGACAACACGGATAAGTCAAACCAATGTTTTACATTTATCCTGAATAATTTTTAGTTAACATTTATTTCACTTCTATCATGGAATTTTCTTTATCATAATATGGATTAGGTCATAGTGTATTTTAATATAAATATATGATCTCAGCAATATGGTATCGATGACAGATCGTTAAATAACGAAAGTGGCCGAAAGGCGGTCAGAGTTCTTAGAATTATTGATGCCAATAGCCCATTAAATAAATATGAAAAAAGGGTACAATCCTTAGATACTTCAATTTTTTCAAATCACGTTGAAATAATATTTGATTTGCTAAAACATTTAAAATAATATTCGAGATTATAAAATAAATATATTATTAAATATTTACTTACATGTAGGTAATGATGAGCAAAAATCTCTACGCCGTCTTTGAACCAAGTTATATGCGGCCTTGGGGTTCCTTTAGCGATGCACAAAAATGCGATCTTATGTCCCAATACGTATTCAAGATCAAAGTGCGAAGCCAATAATATTTTTGCGCCCTGTAACGATATATTTATATTCGATGCTTTTAAAGTAGCATTAGGTTCTTAGCATAGAGCTCGAAATGAGGTCACTGCTGGTCACAATTTATACGAGCCTAAATAATGCCCCCAATGGATGCTCAGTAGCAAAATAGCGTACATAAAGGTAAATACATAAAGATAACAGTGCACTTCAATATTCAAATTTTAAGGTTATTGTGAACTTTAAAAATTCTAATAGATTCATACTTTCGGGACACAAACACATATGTATGTGATACATAAGAGATATTCCTTTTTGGAAACATGGGTATTATGGGTGAAGTACCTACGCGGGAACATAAGTGTTAATAATCGTCTTTAATTTCTTATATTTTACCTCAAAGAACAGCAAGCACTAGAATAGTTATTTCAACTTACATCATTATTATTGTAGTATTGGTCAGACTCTGGATCTCTGTATTTGCCAGTTATAGGTAAACCAATTTGTACCTGGAAGATTGTTTTCAATTTGTTTTAGTTATCCTTAAAATAAAGATCCTTATAAATTTTACAATTGGATATACTTATCACAGAGAATACCTTGGACTTGGTTCTGCTTCTCGTGCGAGCTCTTCTCAGTTCCGCCGGTTGCATGAAGAACAAGTAAACAACGAGGAGACCTAACAATACTTGTGCCTTCAAGAGCAACATTTGAATTATTTCGAGCCGTTATGTTTGTGTTTACTGGATGCTCCTGGAGCGCTGTGGCGCTGACAGCCAGATAGTGTCTTACGTGAGGTCCGATTGCAACTGGTGCTAGCGATCTCCGCGCCAATCTTTCAATTGGCTAATAGCAGAGGTGCTCGCAGGAGGGCCCTTGTCTCCCCTATCTGAAATATGGCGCTCGTCATTTCCTTTCGAATTTCGTACGTCCTTACTTTGAAATAGCAGATAGATAATTTATAAATTTGGACAGAATTGTTCAATGGAAAAATATAGTATTATTAGGACGGTTTTTGTGCTCTTAAAAAGCAGGGCGATTTATCACATTTAAATTATGATTTATTGTATCTTTAACTCGGAACATGTATAATATAGAGACTAAAACTAAATTAAAAATATACAATTTAGAAACTAAAGTTAAACTAAAATTTAAATGAAAACTTGACCCCAACTCATAACTTTCGTTGTATGGTAACGTACTCAAAATACTGGCAAACATTCAACTTATACGTTACCAATAACCGGTCGTCATAACTATCACTTATGTACAGGTACATAACGGAAATATTTTATAGACAGTGCCTATTGGTTTTAAAGAAAGGACACATATAGTTAAACATATACCTACATATCTCCCGAAACGAGTACCATTTTCCGAACAATTATATATGAACTTTAAAAATGATATAATTTGATAAGAACTTGCTTAATACAAATAGGTAAGGGTTATCATTATTTTTTATCTCTATGGTTGTGTTGTGGTTTTTTAACCTACAAACAATATTGTCACGTAATTTATAACTTTTTATTTTCAGAGGAATATGGAATGTGCCTTTCATTACAAATTGCTACCTTTTGAAAATGTCTGTGTTCAAAAAGAAGAGCTCGAAATCGGTGACATATTCTAAAGAAAATATTGATGCCGATATGGCATTTTGCACCAGTCTAAGAGAAAATGTACGTATTTTATTTTAACATTTTTGTAGTGTTGCTGTTTTTTTTATCTCCAAACGAGCAATGAATGGCTGCCTTTTGCCCCAGCACATGCAATGCGTGATTACAATCTCTTTCTAGAGAGAACTTACAATTATTTAATAAAAAGCAGCAGTAGTGCCTGCTAGAAAAGTTACTAAAATGATGGTTAAATCAAGCTTATCTTCTGCCATAAATTATTCAAACGTAAAATAAAAAGTGTTTAAAAGTAGGAAATGTGTTCAAACCAAATATGATTCTAATAAAATGTGTATTTGCCGAACCTTTACATATCATCATCAGAATTCTTATTTGCTTCAATCTGATTGCCAAGTTATATGATAAGTAATTTCTTTTTCTATACATAATAAAATATGAATATTTTATATTTTGTAAATAATTTCAGGGTATCTTCATGCATGTAAGCAACGAGGAGAATTTTGGCCACCTAGTAAACCCTGAAACCTTTGATATAACCCTCACACACCCTGATGTTTATCAGGTCATTGATAACAAGATCGAGTGGGAAAAACGGTACCTTAGTGAGAACTATTCGGTGAACTTTGAACCAGATAGAAAGCATTTAATGGTAAGATTTTTTTATATTTGGGTATTCTAATCCACTACTAGGCAAAAAAAGTTATTATTACTGACACATGTTAAATATTGTTTTGGTAGAATGTAGAGAATGAAAGTACTTTTTATCTGATCATCGAGTATTTTTTATGAAAAGCCAAATTCAAACCAAGAACATAAAATAGATATTTTCGATCTGCAATAATGAGAATATAATACTTAGAAATTATTTCAACATTATATTAATTATATGGGTTAAACGTATAAAAAGATATTTTTCAACACTGCGAAATCAACATTTTTCGAATTTTTCTAATGGTCGAGAAGGTATTGGATATGCCTACGCGTGTACTAATGTCAGTATTTTAGTTTCACTGGCGTTCTACATCTTTGTACCTACATTGCTTGCTGGCATCAAACAGCAATCATATTGTTATGTCGACGTCACCAAGATGTACTAATTGTTTTAAAAACATGTCTGTGTATAGTTTTTTTTTGATATAGTCTAGGTTAAGCTTATTTTCAACCTACTATTGATTAATTTTGCGTAAGTACATCACAATAAAATGAAAACCCTATCGTTTGATCTCTACCATCATAGTCTATCAACCAGTAAACAACCGGCCAAAACACCGGGAAAAACACTTCCTTAAAATATATGTAGCTAATCCTTATAAAGCGGCCTTTTTTACCAATAGGTACATGCATAATATTTACTCTTTTTCTAGCCATGTCCTGACGTGTATTGGTTCCCGCTGATGTCACCGAGATTTTGCCGGCAATGGATTGAAGTCATGGAAGCTTATGGCAAATGGAGCGATGGCTCTAATCATGTAATTTTTTCATTACTCTAACTTAAAGTTAAATTTTCAACCACAGTGTAGTTGATTATTATGAATTCTGCATGTATACTATATTCGTAAAGTCCAAATAATCAAATACCTGATCGACTATTCTGTTATTCAATTATTCTGTTGAGAGCTGCAAATATTTGGCGTCTAATATCTCGATAACAGTATTATTAAAGTCAATGACTATTTTTTGAACATCTTAAGGACACACGACTGGAGGGCGGGTACGAGGCCGTGCCGACGCGTGACATTCATATGAAGCAGGTTGGCCTGGACCGCCAGTGGCTCTATATCCTAAAGACATATGTGCGCCCTCTACAGGAAATGGTTTTCACCGGATACTACCACAACGTGAGTATGCATACTTACATTCCCTTTGGGGGGTAAAGGACAAACTGGTGAACATAATTTTATCACAAAAATAATTAACGGCCAACGAAGTGGGCACGGGTCGTATCTAAATATTTTGTTGTAACGAAGGCCGCCAAAAATTTATAGATGTATTATTTTGAGATAGTATTATCATCATCTGTGTTTCATTCAGTGTCTTAATCATATATAGTTTAAATTGTAATATGTCAACTAAGTAATCAGGACTTTCCGTAAGTAATTTTCAAAAATACATTTTCAATCATCAATTATTAAATTTTATTTTGAAAACATTTCAGCCTCCGGTTTCTTTGATGAACTTTGTAGTGCGCTACCGGCCAGATGAGCAGCCTCTATTGCGGCCCCATCACGATTCCTCAACATACACCATTAATTTGGCTCTCAATACACCTAGTAGGTATCAAAAATAAAGGAAACCTAATAGGGAAATGGTTGATTATGTATGTAAATAATCTATGGTAAAAAAATTGATATCTGTAGAAGTGTCTGTTAACTTCCAATTCGAACTATCTTAGCCGTTCCTTCCTTAGACGCAGTTACTCCACTAACTAATTTAATTTTCGGTTGTTGCAACAACCTGATTAAGGGATTGGATTGGACTCTCGCAATTTACTACTTTTTATAGAAGAAACAGGCTGAACGTATCGCCTTCCGGCTTATTTTTGTTCGTGTATTGTATTATTTTATTTATTAACTATCTGTAATATTTTTTTAACATGAATTTATTTGATATTTTAGATGTGGACTTCGAGGGAGGCGGTTGCAGGTTCATCCGGTACAACTGCTCGGTCCGCGACACGAAGCTCGGCTGGCTACTGATGCACCCGGGCCGCCTCACGCATTATCACGAGGGTTTGCTCGTCACCAATGGCACCAGATACATCATGATCTCCTTTGTCGATCCGTGAGGACTGCCATCGATTAAAGGTTTAACATGTTTTTAAGCTTAATACGAAAAGATTGTATCTGAAACAATCAATAACAGTTCAGTTCGGCACACCTTTAATTTTCAAATTACATTTTCCTCGGATTATGAAATTACCTAGTTTTTATATATCCTTCATATTATTTTGTAATGTAGCAGATACTCATTTGCCAAAAGCAGTGTTTCCATTACATTTATTTACATTTCTTTATGTTTAATCATTAAAAAATATATTATTATTGTATAATAAAAATATATTAATATGTAAATTTTTATTCATGTCGTGTTTTGTCATTTATTTCTTATAGCTAATTCTAATATACTTAAACTGTTTTAAACACTAATGCCCGGTTTACATTATTTCAGTTAAGCGCGAAGCAGCGCTGGATTTCTTACTGGGCAAATGGTAACCCACTTTAAAATCTGAATACAGTAAATATTTTACTTCAATTATTAGACTGGCGGTCTATTTTTAAATCTAGTGCGACCAAGCCGCTGACACCTAGAATAATATAGCCGACCAATCTAGTCCCATTCGAAACAGATCTATTCTTAAAATCATTGTCATTATAGAGTTAATTCAAAGGCTTCTAAATGACTCGGTCAAGGATCCGGTTCAACGCTGATTGTCGTCTTATCACGACTTGATTAATGTATATCGGGCATAATTTTAAAATATTAGCATTCATTAGTTTTATATGTAACGAGTGATTATTATTTTTTGACTTGTTTTGATAGCATTTTATACCAGAATTGTGCGTAATATGTTTTTCATTAAAAAATAAATAAAAATATAGATGTGGAAATATAAACTAACATTCAATACAATGAAGATGCATATAATTTAGTTAATGATATTCTACAATGGAATTATTATGAAACGTTTTATCTATAGAAACTACATTATATAGTTTTAATTATATGGAAAAGATGTTTTATACTCTAATAAAACCAAAGATCTGACAAAATGTTTAACACCTATTTAGCTGTAGTAAATATTTTATTTGTATATGTTCTGCATTTTTTTTATCCCTCTTTGCTAGCCTTTTATACAGCAAAACGCAACACTAAACTTGCGACATCTCTCAATCTAGTTTTTTTAGATTGTTTAATTACGAAATAACCAAAATTGCTTTATTGGTAACCGAAAATGGGTCCCGCAAACAAGGATGATGCGAGATGATGTGGCCACGTTATAAGAAATAGTAAATATATTACTTTATACGACTGATGTAGTAAATACAACACTGCGTAGTGGCAAAAAATACTGTATTTCAATTAAAAATTACAAATAAACTATAACATTTTATAAAAACTTATTGATTAACAATAAATTTTATATAAAAACAATCTTAAAATGTACAAGCAGCCACGACAGTGGGTATATCCATGTTTTAACTATTTTATTATAAATACTTTGTTGGATAATGAAAAAACCATGGCAAAAAATCGGCAAATTCATTACATAAAACCACATCTGAAACAGAACTGTTAGACCGTTTTGCATATCGAATGTTCCGTTGGGAACATTCGATATGCATTATTCTACGGATTCTCTCCTGAAATGGAAATTGAAGAAATATCTTCATCTTCCAATGTTTCCTCGGTCTCTTGACTTAGGAAATTGTTAAATACTTTGCTTGGATATACATAGTGTTTTCCAAATGCCGACTCTGAAAACCTCTTAAATTTAGCGAATTCCTTTTCTTCCTGATCCCACTCCTCTTGTTTAACATAGGGGAATATGTATCGTGCCCATTTAGGTAAAAATTCGTCCATGTAGTAGAAACGTCTCTTCCATACTTTCGCTGTTTCGACAAAATTGCCACTATGACCGCTTAACCATGCGGGTAGACTGCAAAGAAAAATAAACCACGTCATAGAAAAGATTATAATTATCGAATACGTACATACATAGTTTAAATTATTAAAAAAGAAACTCGAATATATATATATATATATATA
>JADGIL010015697.1:0-25678 GCA_020352625.1 Cactoblastis cactorum
ACAAAATGGTACATACATACTTTAGTTAAATGACAATAAACTATATTAAAAAATGTTTTGAATTTTCTTAAAAAATGCGAAGGAACTTTTTCCCCGACCTATTATATATATATATATATATATATATATATAATAGGTATACACAATTTCCACCGCTCTTCTCTTCAATCCCTCTAATCTAACCATGTCGAATCTTTTGGAAGTGTTTGTAGTTTGAAATTTGATTTGTTTTATTTTTAATTTTTATGACGATCACAAAATATATTTGGTTTGGATTTTTGAAGATGAACAAATAAAGAAACCAAACTAGCAAAAAGGGCATAGTTATAATGCCTTACGAATTTATTTTGTCCCTTATGTTTATCAACCATTTTATTAAGTATCCAGGAACCCAAAAAATTTTTTCACAAGCAAATATAAATATTACAAATATACTGATATTCGTTATGCTTTTATCTTACAAATATGCTCAATAAACAAATACAAAAATATCTGTAGTGCGTATCTGTAAAAGAAAAACTTTTAAGTATTTTAGTGGATACTTCATTATGTGGTTAAGTGTTACATGTATTTCAATTACTATGTTGAGCGCCAAACCTATTAATGTGATAGTTTTGTAAAGTATATTACCTAATAATAAAATAATATTATTTATGGGAAAAGTGGGAGATATAACGTTTAATATTGTAGAGTGAATATCATGCAAAATTTTATTATGAATGTGTGGATTTTCACAGGAACACATTATACGAATTTCGGACAACCTATTTCGAGTCATACACATATATCATAGTAATACATGTTACACCATTTTATTATAAGATCCTTGCATTTAGCTTGGAATATTGGCATTACTACAGGATTTATGTGGTCAAAGGTCAACTTCAAAAGCATTAATCATCGAGAGAAAAATCGGGATTGAACATGGAAAGAAGGATTGTGATTAATCTTGTGTGGAAACTTGTTTTTTATGAATTCTCATTTGATATAAATAATAAAAAAATATATAAATGCTTATCATTGCAAATTAAATGTTTAATTCAAATCGGTAGTTATTTGTCTAGTTATCTGATGAGATTTGTGTGTCGTCTCCTTCGTTTGCATAAAAGATAAGATATTTGAAATGTGCCAGTGCACAGTGCACTTGAATTATATACTATTTGATATTTTTGTTAAGTGTTAAACTATTTTAAACTATTAATCTTTCCGTAATAGTTAATTTGGGACTAATATTATAGCAAGTTGAAAATGCTATATTATTTAATAAATCAACGTTCTTCAACTGCTTAACGGTTCAATTAAAAGGAAATAGCTCGTTCTTAATAAATTGCACTAAATTCAGTAGCGTGACCGTGAAGTACTTGATCCAAGAGGTCAAGTTTTTATACTTGTCTTTGATTATAAATGACAAAACACTATGTACCTTCAGGTGATACTCTCGATTCCGAAAGGAGTATAGGACCCATTAAAGTGGTTAGTGCAGATCCTAGCGTAGAGGTTACAAGGATCGCAATAACTATAATAGTAGAATGTTGAGCCGCTATTTCTCTGTCGAATGAAGTCGCATCTTGCCACAAAGAATCTGTAGCAACTCGCACGAGTACTGCCTGAAATGTATAGTATATTAAATATTTTTAGCCTATTTATTCAATATCTGCTATGACCGTTGAAATTAACATTAAGTATAATATGTTTCATTTTAGTTATGGTTTGAAAATTTACTAAATACAACTGCAATTTGTATTGTTAAATATGAACAAGTTTTGCTGTTTGAAATTTAGAAATAAATTGATTCTCATACTGAGGTTATTTGGCAGACTAATTTCCTTGCTGCTGTTAACTAATACATTTTTTTAAAAAAAATAATATATACACAAGGTTGACATTGTAAGCTCGCACTAAATTATTTTCTTAGTCGATTTAAATGTTCCCATTCCTTCATCTATATAAGTGGTGCAGTGATAATTCAATCAGAAAGGTTTGCCAAGAACCATTTGTTGCTTCGTGGTTTTACCCTTACGTAGTTGTTTCGGTTGGCCATAAAACATTAAGAAGGTTGGTAGGTACGTGGGATAAATAAATTAATCTGTACGTGGATAGGATATAACTTCAACAAGCGAATGTTATGCTGTATAATGTATCTGCAATTTTGAAAAAGTTTTAAAGAGATAAAGCTTTAATATTTTTTTTGGAGTTATTTAATTTCGTGTGGTTTAAATTGGAGACAAAAAAAAATTTAAGTTAAGGCATATAGTGAAAGAGCGAGACTCATCAGACACAGGTTTTTTTCTAACTTACTTGATGGGTCTCTGCTACCTGTATATTATGTTGTACGTTAAAAGAATTAAATAATTTTTGAATTTCCTTTTTTTGTTTTTTATTCACAGCCGAAGCTGGTATAAAATGATAGCCACGGGCCACGGCCAAGTGGCCAAGTGGAAAAGTACCTTAAATCACTTCTGGATAAAATAATACTGCCTGCTCTAATGAAACATTTTTTAAACAATCAAATTATCTCCTAAAAACAGACTCACAAACGTTTCCTCTTAATAATATTAGTTAATATATACCTACAAAATATTGGTAGTCTATGATAATTACTGAAGCGATCAGTTCAAAGATGTAATTCGGTCAGGTGAAGGCCACACGCGCACTGCATCCACGGCCAGCCGTCAGTGTGATTAATTGCGTTAGCGTGTAACAAGCTTGTCACTAGCTCTATTCAAATATTGGCTTGGCAATTTCCTTCACTTGATGCAAATTATAAAAATATCCCTTGTTGTTTTAATAGCAAATTTTTATCTATTGTCCCTTCCTTTTTTATGATTTTAAATTTATAAGTGACATAAAAAATAACTAATGTGGCTCTATTACATTGTCAATAAACAGCGAGTCACTAATCAATAGTGAAATTTTCTCTCTCTCTTTAACCCACCTAAATGTTTTATTGTAAGAGATTTTTATATATGTATATCCATTTCATATATAACACATATATTTTTAAGACCGCTTATTATCAGGTGGGTCACATGCCTGTTTTCTAACTTAAACAATTAATAAAAAAAAATTACTCACCTCAACTATGGCTTTTGGTATCCACGTGACGGCAATAAATAAACTTTCTTTCACTGACATCTTGTTACAAATACCGATAAGAAATGCTGTAACTAGTCGTAGAATCAACGCGGAAAAGATACAGGCTAACATCAAGCATATTTCTTTCCCTGAGACATAAGACACCTAAAAAAATAAAATGAAAATTAGTTTATGTAAAAATATGAGTTTCCATTTTATCTATTAAATTATAGATAAAATGGGAGAGGTAGTATATTACTTTTTAATACCAATTTTGACTCATTCAAGTTTTAATGATTGACAACAATGACAAAATCATATAACATTTTTACACACTTATTTACATTTACTTACACTATTTGTATAAACAAGTAAAATACTTGTTATATAGTAGTATTTAAACCAAAATATAAAAAAATGTTTTAAATAAAAATAAGCGCTTAAGTTTCGTATGTTTAGCCCCTCCTAATTTTTTTTTATGTACTAACTTACTACTTACACTACACATATTTAAGGGTCGTATAATTCAAGAAACAAAGTTGTATCCTTAAATGTGTTTACAAAAGCTGAGAATCTATATATAATAAAGGAACCTGCCCAGGGGAAATTTGCCAACTTATTGTTTATGTGATCTGACCCATCTACGGTACAAGCGAAAATACGTTTCTCATATACTTAAAATATAAGGATCTATTTTAATTTTATGAATGATGTAGTAGATTAATGTAATTAGTCCATAAGAATGTATCGCTTTTCGTTTGCCTCGCTGAAACTCCATAACGTTCAGTAAAGGTGAGAAATATATATATTTATGGAAAATACTAAAAACAACAATTTAATTATTCAGTACTAATGTTTTCAGTTACAAAATATATACAGGTAGTAAAAAAGAAACTTACGTCTAAGAAATATCCGCTGTAAGTAAATAGCATTGGCTCGAAGATCCGCCACAGCAGTTTGAAGACTTCTGACACAGGGTTGTTGTTGATGACCCATCCTCTTCGCGACCAACGTGTAGCTGCTGTCCCCGCGCATACCATGATTGCCACTCCAGCTATAAAATAGGTATGTTCCAAGACTATTTTATTTCATTCAATACGTGTTCGCTTTATGAGAATTTTATATCGATTAAAAAATAATACTGTAGAGAATTGAAGAAAATCACTACATTCTACATTACATTCTATAAATTAAAGTGACTGTTCCTATATATGCCTAGATCTTTAAAACTACGTAACGCATTTTGATGCCAGTTTTTTAAATAGAATGATTAACTAGGAAGATTTTAAAAATGTTGCAAAGTTGGGGTGGCGGGGTCACCAGTTTGAAATAAAATAGCCGAATTAAACCCAGCTTCAATATATTCTTCGACAAGAGCATAACTCTGAACTCTGAAATTCATAATACTTTATAGTAAGGTTTAGAGAAAGATACAATATAGTGATAAAAACTAGTTAAAATAAATTTTATATAATTCAAGGTTTTATTTATAAATTTTTATTTAATTTGTTTAGGTCAATAAATTTTAATTGTGTAAATATCTGTTGGGTTTTAAATCGCATGTACACTTACGTTTATTTGAAAATGTCTGTCCTAATACCATGCAAGAAAATAAGATGACGCGTATATCTGTATGTAAGTGAGATTCTACAGAATAAGATAAAACAATTGAATGTAATTGAAACGAAGGAAACAATAATTAGTGCGACAATTCATGGTCAATTGTTACTAACAAGCCAAATGATAAAAATTATTTTGTAAAATAGACTGACATTGCTTCAGCTAGCTTTTTATATATATTTAAAAAAATGTTATATTTGAAATAAGAAATGTCAAAATATAATTGGCTGTTTTAGATCAAAAAAAAATCAAAACTGTTTATCGCAAGTCGATAATAAAAACCACAGACTTAGATATTTTTATTAATTAAAAAGGGTTTATTCGTTAAACGGTTAAGCTACAAAATCGTAATTAAAAAGCAAAAAAAATAGACCATTTTTAGCATTAAAAAATGATATGAATGTTTTTGCATGTAATCTTTGAATAAAGTCTACTTCTCTGATTTAATAAGTAATTAGACCATTGATAATAAAACAGTTGGCTTACTTTATTTTTTTATAATGTATGCATTTGGCTTTAAGTATTTCGGCTTCAAAATCTGATTACATCTGAATGAATTTTTTTTAGGCTTTTGTACCCAAGAGTTAAAACGGAATCTATGTTCCCAAAAAGTAAAACGTGTAAACTAAGATTTCGCTACGAACATACGTGCCCTTTTTTTTAATAGAAAGTACGTAACCATTAGTGCAAGAGTTTGAATCGCATTAAGCTGGTTCTATTTAAATACATACGTAAATTATAAGAAACGCAAATATAATGAGAACGTATTATATTAACTGAAATAAAATTATATATCAGAGATAAAACAATGCTTGTGTTCTTGTAAATAAATCTAAAGTAAGTTCGACCAAGATATTTCAATTAACTGTTTTCGATAACAAAAAAATACCGTAGTCTGCCTTAGTCTGATAAAATCGAAGACGCTTCTGTGTATATTTAATAATAAGATTACTGTTTAAGTTAATTGTATATGTGATTTATATTGATTACTACGGGTTAATGACTTAAAGCCACGTGTAATTAAAGACTTACAATGACGCTACTGAACGGTTTTAACTGATAAGATAACGATAGCAATATACTAAATATTCTCGCATTTTTAATTTTACATTTGCTCTATTGTGATTTTCAGTTGTTATATTATTCTTTATTTGTATAGATCTTCCAGGAAGGACTTCCTAATATATTTTTTTATTGCATACACTAGTTGATTTATATTGATGGTTTCTTATATTTTTTCCTTATAAGAAAAATACTCATACAAAGCAAATGGTAACATTGTGATAAGTAAACCCATCTATCTATAGAAGATATTAAATAAAAAAAAAGAAGGGGATTTTTAGGATCTAAAAGCCAAAACGACAGGTACCTATTTTTAGAATTTTGTCTCACGCAAGACAACGGACTTGAATTCAAAGCGGTTTTCACAGTACAAGTGTGTTTGTTGCAACTTACCTCGTTAAGAAGGTTCTAACTTAAAATATTGCGTAGGTTTTATCTTTATACGTCGCTTAGAATATTGACTATAGGTGTAGTTACGCGCGGACGACTTCGCAGGCATAACCAAGTTTGTGAATGAATTTAAAAGTTAAGAATAGATAACGAGAATAGTGTTTAAAAGCAATTTGTCAAATGTGTAAATTATCATTTTAATTATATATCAGATATAAAACATTAATATCATTATATTCCTACTATGTCTTAGCGGTTAATTTATTCCATCATTACTTTAAAAACAAAAATATGATGGCTTGCGATGTTTTTCTTAAATTTAATTTTATCCATTTGAATTGTTATAGTGAAAATCATACTTCATAATCAACATAGAGTTTAACTCTTTATAAAATGAGTTAAAATGGTCTTGAAAACATTTCTTAAAGGTCGACGATATGCGCGTTTCTCTCCCGATATTGCAGGAGACCAGACAGAGGAACATGCGGTAACTATTTTCTATAAGGCAAGCTGAATGGCTCTTTGCTTACTTGGCTGTATACAAAAAATAAACTTTTTTAATAAACTTGTGAGGTTATCCTTTGCTAACCAAAGACCTTGTTAAGAGTTGTAAGCATCTCTTGAATACCTTTTAATAATGATGTAATTCATTATTACGAAATAATCACTTACATTGTGAAAGTATGCAGTAATAATAATTTCTTGCAAATTATACAACATACTCTTGTGTCCACTCATGAATTTATTAGAAAACCAAGTATCTTTTAAAAACAAATTAAAGATTTGAGAACATCTTACAAATAAATGTTGTCAATGTGAAAATGTACATAGAAGAGCTTACAGGATAATGAGCAGAAGTGTAATATTTAAGTCATTCTTTATTTTCTACTTACAAGTTCCTCCCCAACCAAAATAACTGCCTCCATAAGATATTAAAAGTCCTCCAAACAAGATTAAGATGCTCCGTATAGTTGGAGCGTATAGGTCTGTGTGATCAGGTATATAGTCTATCATAATTCCCCACAGGATCCCAAGCGCGATCCCCATAAATATTGCCAGAACTGCCTGTCAAAAATATTGGTAAATATTAATTGGAAATAATGTAAATAAGTGATATTACGCACTACTGCTTCCATGGACCAGTGGTCAAGGCGCATACCTTATGATAAGGTTTTCGTGGATTCAAATCTTACTAGATGTCTCTTAAATTATCCAAAATAAAGATGCTTCCATACTTTGGAAAGCACTTTAAGCTATGAGTTCCGAACACCATCTAGCATCTGAATAAATCTATAATCGTACAATGTCATAATAAGTTGCGAAAAAGTTATTAATTGATAAGTCTTTGATTTTAATGCAAGACAAATTATAGATTTATTCTTACTTTCTACCATTTATATGTTTTCCTTTAAAAAATTATCTTAACAGGCTTATGGCCACCCAAAATGACAATTCTTATATCTTAGTATACAGGAAATAAAGTGGTATTTCTTGCATCTTTTTTTCTGTAGACTTAACCCTCCTTCTCTTTAGGAGGCGCTATGGTAAAATCCCTTCACTCTTTCACAATGTTACAATTTGGTGCAGAAAATAAACATATACCTAACCGTTATATTATCCTACTTTACCATATCCAGTCCCCTAAAATTTTACTAGATGTACAAAATCACGTGAAACATGATTTAAAATAACCTTCACTATTTTGTAGGGTAACAGTGCCGGGTAAAATATTGCACTATTGATAACTCCAAACATGCCCTCTGTAAAGGCTGTGTCGAGTCCGCCAGCGTTGCTAACTAGTTGGTCGATTTGTTGCTTGGCACCCAGACCTCTGGCACTCAGGCCATTCACTATGGGTACGACCACAGCCGGTGAAACTGATGCTAGAATTGCCCCAAGATGTAGACCTGGAATTTTTTTATCAATATCAATGACCTTTATCAATATTAATATCAATGACCTTTGATGTTTTTAGGTTTTCAGTGACATGACATAATACAAAGAAGTAAATCTATCATTATTTTGTGTTATTCTTTTAGCCTCATTATGCATCGCATCTTCTAAAAAGCGGTTCCGTATTTTTTGAGTTTATTGTATACAGATGCGGTGGGAAACATGTAATAGGTAGTCTAATAGTAGTCATTTAATAATAAAGTAGTAATTGAGTATAGTATGTAAGAATTTCGTCGAAACTTTTTGTTCGAACTCCGTGGTGTAACGGTTCGATCCCAGGTCAGGTCATGATGGAAAATGACCTTTTTCTGATTGGCCTGAGTCTTGGATGTTAATCTATATATGTATTTATTATAAAATCGTTGAGTTAGCATTCCATAATACAAATCTCGAACTTAGTTTAGGGCTAACTCAATTTGTGTGATTTGTCCGTATATATTTATTTATTTATTTACAGTTCTTTGTATGCATCTTTATTGTTTGTTTGTTTGTAATATCTTTATTGTACGCAAAACAATAAATAAAACTTAAGTACAATGGCGGACTAATCCCATGAAGGGATTTCTTCCAGTCAACCAGACTGAAAGGACTGTTGCAAATTAAAAGGTAGAAGGTATTACGTACACAAAATAGATATATAAATATAAAATAGATATGCTTTCTTTTGGATTTTGCGAAAATGTATGATTGATATTTATTTATTATTATTATAAAGCCCTGATTTGTAAAGAACTAGCATTTGAACTTAAATCAAATTATTGATCTTATGTACATTGCGTGGCCTTTGACTCGCGACTCTTGGCTCTGTCTACCCCGTCTAAAAGGACATGACATATGTCATGTGACACTGTATCTGTACATTGTAAATATTTCTTACCCCAGTACCAGGGATAATCGAGTAGTAAATGACTGAAAAACACAGTAGACGAGCACTCGACAATCCAAGGTAGAGTCGCCAAAGAGAACACTTTGATCGAATTATTTTTTATATAATCCCAGTTCCAAGTAAGTGGGCCTTTTGTCAATATAATTACAGGATAAATACGTCTGCAACAAAATGAACAAATATTATTTTTAATTTTTTTAAAGTCAGGTATATCCAGCCGAACACACTAAAGTCAGAATTTTTTTTCTAATACATTAGAATAATCACCATTTTGGAAATAAGACTCTTGCTGCCCAATCTCGTAATAATGTTATTTTTATTTACTTTTGATTAGCAGTATACATATATTAAGATTGTTTAAACATCTCCTCGCAAAATAGAAATAATTTAAATATGCATTTTGTAGAACGTTATTTTTTGTGACAAAAGGCTAGCATTGTAGCATTATAAACTACAATTATAACTACAATAAAGAACTAACTAAAGTTGATGAAAATAATATATTAATGAAAATTTTCTACATAATTTCTCATAAATAAGTAGTAAGCGCCTGACAAATTTACAATTCTTTCTTAATATATACATATTCGTTTTAACAATCAATTATTCAATTTACTCAGGATAGAACTAGAACTTACACTTATTGCGTTTTATTATTATTAAAATATTATTTTAAAAGAATGATCAGTCAAAAAGAACCACTATTGCTTATCGTATTTTAATAAAATGGAAATAAAACTTTTGAAAAATGCAGTACGTACCTTAAATGAAAGTCAATGACGTTTGCAGTGGGATCGTCCAAGTAATTGAGCGGGCCGAAACTTCTATATAGCGCTCCTGTTAGGGTCATTCCTACTACAGGATTCACTGTAGTGTATCGTTCTATCGTGTGTCCACAGATATAGCCGGCTACAGCTACTCCTGCCATGTGGAATGCAAATCCTCCTGGAAGGGCTATATCTTTGAATGCGAGCCATGATGTACCCCAGAAAGTGAGCCCTGAAGAAAAAAAGAATATATTTTTTATTATCAGTATTATTTTGCCCTCCGTTTACGACGGAGCATGGTAGCTGATAGCCGTCATTCAGGCGTCGGTCTTCTGTAGGAGTGTGGTACTTCCCCGGACGAGCCGGCCCATTCATGCTGCAGGCTAACAAAGCAAGCAGCAGACTCCACACCACTATAAGTAGTGGCTCCATACCACTACAAATTAGTAGCTCCATACCACAAATTGTAATTAACGGTGGTTTTAGTAGACAACCAATATTTAGATAAAATTATATATAATAATAAAATTATAATTAATAAGATATTTATAATTTTAACGTTTACTATACGTCTTCCTGGCATTCTATTGGCCTCTTGTTTGTGAATAAATAAAATTGCTGCCAAATGCCATTCAGTAAATGTGAGGCAATTCAGGACATTACTTTATATTTTCACCTTGGTATACACATCTTTTTAATATTTATTTGAGTCTTGTTCAATATTATTAAAAATGTGTTACTTTTTCGTTAATAGCAGTTTGTCGAACTTTTGAATGTCAATATATTTGTATCATTAAATTAGAATGCAGAACTAAATTTCTTTTATAATGTAACATGTTGTTTTATATCTACGCAACACGTTTCCTCTAATGCAACAGTCATCTTCAATTGTTTTATTAATTAAAACATTAGTGGCGCGTAGGAAAGTCATAACATTTTAAATGTTATGAAAGGACGGGACTATTCGAATATGTTTTTAGAACCTCTATTCTTATATAAACGTAGTTTCGTTTGTATAGAATTTCTTAGAAAATTGACGATGAACGATAGATTTACTGAAAATATAGTACTTATGTATGTATATATGTATAGTGACAGTATCACGTACTTATCCCAAAGGGTAGACAGAGTTAAGAGTCAAAGAACTCAAAAGCCATGTTTAGCTAATGGTATGAATAAAATATATTTAGCAGTAGTTATTAGTCAAGAACAGACTTCGCAAATGGAAAAGTAAATTTCAAATCTCTCTGATTTATATCACAGAAAAACATTTCTGTTAAAAATACTCATAATATATTTATTTATTTGAAATTTCCTTCAAACACATATTTAATAATTCTTTTGAAAATCAGATTTCAATTTCGGTTTGTCTGCCCCCAAATTTATATAGCTATTTTATTAACTGGTAATAAACATACATGTTTAGTCTTTTCGGTGTAGATGAAGCCAAGATTAGAGCGTGTTTTTTTATTATAAACTGACTGGTTTTGTAACTGGCTTACCGTCAGTAATAAAACTTATCCATGCGGTTATTTTACAACATTGATATGTATATTTACGTTTTTTTTTATGTCAAAGTGAGGCAAACGAACAGGCGGGTCTGATCTCCGCTGTCTAAAAGGTAAACTAAAAACAACCCCAGAATAAATTAATACAAACGATAGATGGCCTTCGGGACCCACAGCTTAACGTGCTTACCGCGACACGGATTAATTTTTTTTTGCGGAGGTACAACCAAATGTTTTCACAACGTTATTTCCCACGGAATGGAAATTCTATTATTTCAGGATTTTAAAACACATGCCTTGAGCAGATGAGGTAGATAAATTAATTTTGTTATGTATTTTGTTTTAATTAATTATTTTGTTTTTCTCACCGCATATTAATACACCGGTATACTGCTTCCATTCCGACGCTGATGGTATTGCTCTGTTTAACCAACACTTGATTTTACTGGGTTGAATATGTGGTACATTTCTGTAAAAGAAATGTATTTCATAATTAAATCTATTTTTGGCCGGCAACGTTCCTGTGACCCCCCGGATGTTGCTCGTTTCGTCTACCTCTGACATTTAAAAAAAAAAATTATTTATCTGGTTCTGAAATAGACACATTAGAAAATACACACATTTCTTTTCAGGTTTATGATGTTAAAATTCCTTGTTATATAAACTAAATATAAACTCCATATGTCTGAATTAGCATTACAAAAAAATCATTGTAATCCCATATTGGTCAGTTGACTGTCAAACAAAGGTAAGATAACGAAAGTAGTATATCTAAGAGTCGAATTTTCCCATACTAATTTATTTTCATATAATTTTGTTATGGGGGCTATAAAAATACAGGTCTCCTATTTTACGGAGTGATAAAAATAAATTGAAACATTACTTACTCACGTTTTGTTGGGTCCAATTCCGAACGGCGTCACATTATAAGTCTGTGCGCCCCCCACGTCATTTTTCTCTGTAGTACTAGAGTTTAACATTTTGCCAAGTTTCAGCTCACTCGTTTTTTATTTAGAAGTGTGAACGTTTCACTTTTTAACAAAAAAATTAAATGTCTTTTACTATCACTGTTTAATATTTAATACTCAATATTTCTAATGGTCGGTTCGATAAATTTTTTATTTGCAAATCGATTGATTTTTACTGTAACGTGTGATCGGGACTCGCTCCGTTACCGAATGCGCATTCCGTTTAGTATAGTACACGAATAATTGAAAAGCTTGTGTCGTGTGCTCTCGGCTCAGGGTAGTCGAATGCCCACTTTGTTTAATATCCATTATAGAAGACGAATCAATCATAATCATAACGCAAGTACTTTATTGACATGGCCGACAGGACATGCAAATGAATATGCAATGAGCCGTACGTTTACTACACACAAACACATGGGCCTATTCATCGAACGTCACGTTATTAATTTTTGTCTGTTACTTTCGTATCAATAATAAATCGGTAAAGTGCAAGTCCGACTCGCGCCTGAAGGGCTCCGTAGCATTATCTATACCAAACGGCAAATATTCTGTAAATATTTCAGGTGTCCATCTGTTGCAGTGTCTGTATCAATATGGAGCTAAAATGAGCAAAAAATCACGTTTGTTGAACGTGAACCCCTTAATTATTTTTTAAAATTTTAATTTAATAATTTATTTTAAAGTCATAGTATTTAAATACATATTTTGTAAATATTTCAAGCGTATATCTGTTATCGTTATCAATATCGAGCAAAAACTAGCAAAAAAATCACGGGTCATGACATACAGCCTAGTGATAGACAGACAGAGAAGCCTTAGTAATAGGGTTCCCGTTTTACCTTTCGAGTACGGAATCCTAAAAATGAGAAAGAAAATGTCTTATAAACATTCTCTCTCACTTTGAAAAAGTTCTCAAAATATAAATTAGAGTCCACTTATTTAATGATATGAATGTAATATTTTGCACTTAGGTCGAGTTTGTAAAATAGTTTCAGCGTGCTTTTACTCTTTTTATATGTAACTTAGTTATTCTTCTGTGTTATCAATGCATTAGGACTAATGTAGAATAATTAATGCATATGCATGCATAATAATTATACGTATATTATTTAAGTGTTAATGTGGTTAATGAATCACAAAATGTTTTTTTGAGGAAGTTATGATATTTAAAAAATAAAATCCTTTTTGGCACTCGGAAATTAACGTAGTTTAGCATACCTCATAATAATAGTAATAAGGATGTAGTGAAGACAACGAATCAAATTAAATACTTTTAATACCTAAATGCCAAAAACTAAATGCATTTGCTTATTATTTTTTTATGAACATCGTTTTTATAATGTTATAATATGTAGTATAGTGTTGTAAGGTAAATAACTGAAATTATACATCCGTGCAAGTTTTTTGTTTATCATCGCCATAAAATGAGTGTAGGAGCTCAAAGTTATATTTAAAATCAAATCATTGTGTTTTTGCCGAATTCTTTTTAGTTTAAATGTACATAAGTGCTGTCGATTAAATATGAATTTAGTCTAGTTAAAATATGTTTTGCCTCATTTATAATTGCAAAAACTTAAGACCATCAAATTATTATAATTATATTTTTATTTATGCCTCTTAAATTTGATCATATCATGATTATTTTGTGAAATCAACACTAATAATTATTACCAATATTAGTTGAATCGCCAGTGCAATCCTAAAAATTATTAATTAAATAACTCTCAATATTAAGCGCCTATATTAAATATGAAAAACAATAGAATCATCTTGGACATTAAATACAAATATAATTTAAATACCTAATAAATGTGAAATAATGATCTCTTTTCTTTATCACTATAACTAAGTCAAAATAAAATACAGATAAACATCGACAGAAAGTTAGCTAGAACATGTTAGAACTCACGGTCATATAATACAATCGATGTAGATCATAATATTCTGATTCAACAACATCGGATGTGTTCAGTGGACGTCCGCGTCCGTCAGCGGATGACGAAGAATCCTCATTATCCACGGTTATTGTTTCTTATTCATTCATTGCACTTTACCGTAAGGAAATGTGTCAGAAAAATCTACCGTTTCTTCCAATTTCAAGTTATAATTATTTATTTGAATAGATAATTTTAAATATTTACGTAATGAAAGTAATATTATTCTTGATATGCCGCTTAGAACCCGAGATATTGACAATAATAGTTACGCGTGGACGACATCGCGAGCATAAGCTACTATTAATATAACCATTATGTATTGGCATTGAGATATGGCCGTCAGATTATTTAAATGAAATACAAATGTTATTATTGTTAAGAAATTAACAATTTGTTTTCTTAGAAGTCTTTTTTTCTCCGATAAAGACTTTAAAGGTTTGAATAAATTTATTTGTAATCATGGCATCTAGAAAAAGAAATGAACAAATTAATAATTTCATAACTCAAATCGAAATAACTGTACGTTCGACAAATTCCGAAGATATATTTAAAAAGAGTTGACAATGTTATTTTGCTACCAGATGTACGACTAGATGTCATTGGGTCAAAAATAGTATATTTTTTGGCTGCGATGTTTCGACCAAAAATAAACATCTAGAGCATAATCGGTTACAAAAAACGTTCCATTCAAAGAGTGACCTAAGTCGTTGCCTGATTTTTCTTTCACTTTTGTACCATTCGATTTTGCCTTTTAAGGTTTGAAGTGACAAATTTTTGTTATGTGGTCTTTTAGCTTTGTATATTGTATAAAATATTTCAGTATTTGGGAAATAAGTACTTATAAGAAATTATAACCTAGAAGGCTGAATAATACATATTGATGGGACTTGTAAATTCATGTATGCATTATAATTATAATTGTGTTATAAATTTCACTTTGGTAAGAAACACCTTATTTTATTAGTATTTTCTTAATAATTAAAATTCAAATCAGAAAATGAATTTATGAAGAAATGGATGTTATAATAATATTGCGGAAAAATACTACAGCCTAGTAGTAATCAAATATTCTTATCGGTCTATGGCAACTTTCAAGAATTCTCAATTGTCCCTCAATCGACACTCAATCGCTCCATACTAAATTAAAAACTCTGCATAACAGCATAATTTTACATTAGCTTAGTAGTGTAACTTACAATTTTAGTCGTCGTATTCTTTTACTTGTTTATTTTTTGTTCACTCGTTAGAAATGTGTTTGTATAGCGCATATGGCACATTTCACAGAGTTTTATAGTTCCTTGAACCCGGTTTCAGAAATAAATAATAGAATTTAAACATCGTAAAATATATATAATGATCTTAATGTTTTTAAAACATATTTTCTGTATTACAAACCATGTATTTTTTTTATTATTGTTTTATTAACATAAGCGTGGTGGTTTCCAATTCATCCCGTCTTCTATAAATTTATTGTGAATGTATGAATGGATATACATATACATATATACATGTAGTTCTACGGAAAAAGATTATCTAATATCGTAATTATTCTTTATGAATGTCAGAAAGAAGTCGATAGTCCTACAATGCCCTACAATGCATTGTTATTGCAGCTGCAAACTGCACACGCTAAACAATCACCTACTCTACTACTATAGTATAACTATACGTACTTATAGGCGATATACATGGGTACATAAGTACTATAATTCCTTCGAGTAATATATGGTATAAATTTGTTGTTTATATTGGATTTATTACATTAATTTATTTCCCTTTTTGGGTTGTACAAAAAATTACAAGTCTTATTTATTCCAACGTTCTTATTTATGCAAGAGGGAGGCAAACGAGCAGGCGAGTCTCGTGATGCTAAGTAATCACCGTCGTCCATAGACAACTGCAACACCCGCGGAGTCACAGAAGCGTTGCCGGCCTTTAAAAAGCCCCCGCCGGCTCTCCCACTCACCGGGCGGAGCATGGTTGATAGTCGCCATAAAAACGTCGGTCTTCTGTGGGAGTATGGTGCTGCCCCGGACTAGCCGACCCATTTATGCTGCAGGCTAAAAAAACATGTAGTAGGCTCATACCACTACGCAAATCACGATAAATCAGATTTATCTATACATATAATAAAGCAGTAAAAATATTTTGTCTGTACACTTATTATTTTTGACTGAAATGGACAGAGAGACACTTAAAAAGAATAATAGAAAGCAAACATGTTTTCTGAAAATGTTGTCTGTCTTTCTGTCTGTATGTATGGTCACGCTAGTCTTAGTACTGAACCGATTCACCAGTTGCCTAACTCACAAAATGATTTAATCTTTGTTTCATCAAAATCGGTTCATTAAAAAAATTTGCCGTCATTTATTTATTTTATTTATTTATTTATATGTATTAAAATTACAAAAACAGGTATAAAACAATTATTAGGTTAACTAAATATTTTAAAAAATACGGATACAATAATAAGGTACCTGAACTAATATGTAAATCATCTTGTGTTTCAGGTGCTATTTAAATACTAAGAATACATATATAATAAACAATTAAAAAAAAGTTTTAATTGGTTTGCTTTTTAAAGTAAAATTGAATTAACCCAAAACATAATTACTATTAATTATCTTCAAAAATCCGCTAGATTGCGCTTTATCATCTTCTCAATTTCTATAACGCGCTATGGAGATTTTTTCACATGAGGCTTTATACAGGAAAAGAAATTCCTTGAGTTTTTATGTACCTACCACCAAGAATTGCTTTATGATAACCATCTATATCCAAATAATTTTATTCGCCACTTGCATGTAAGTAAATATTTCATATATTAATATGATTTGAATATTGATTTATTTCACATTATTATACATTCACTTCGAAATTTACGCGGTCGAAGTCGCGGGCAACAGCTAGTAACAAATAAATTATTAAATTAAAATATATTATATTAAGCAAGATATTTTTTATACACAGTTTAAATCTCCTTAAATTAATAGAAATGATATGAAAAGATATGAAAGTATAGAATAGAAGTGTTGAGGTTTTTCATTTTATTTATATTTAAGTACATACCTTTAAGCAATGTTACAATATATCTAAATGTAAAGCGTAATTAAGTAATGCGATAATCTAATTTAAACGTTAATTAGATAACATTCTAATTAAAACGTTATATAAATAAACTTGTTCTGCGACGTACTAACAAACTTCATGAGTATTTTCTTTTTTGCCTTTGTTAAAAACCGAGTGAAAACAAACTCCGCGATCAAAAGCCTGAATCCATTTGCGGGACAAAACATTCTATTAGTGGCGCTGCATTGACGGCCATAATTTTCATGTGATAGCAAAAAGAGATTGCATGTTGCAACTTACAGGTTCCAATGTTGGTTCGACGGAGAAAAAAAGAAGTCATTTGAGGCCAACAATAACGCAGGGGCGGAAGCGTCTTTCACGCCACACCGGTTGGGCCCAGTTGGCAAACGCGGGCCTTTAGAGAGCGGGCAATTTGCGCTGTAACACCCGGATACTGGCTGCTCATTAACTATGAACGCCGTCATCAAGACTCTTCTTCAGCAGAAAAAACGGCATTTAACAGTAGCACTCTCTGCGAATAAACGGCCGCCGAGCTGCTTTTGAGCGGTCGCTACAAAGTGCATATAAATTGCGCTGTGGAATTGAAACGGAGATATGAAAGGAGTAAACTTTTGAAAGACAAGCTGTGGGCAACCCACTTTAGAATCTACAAGTCTTTGAAAGTAATAAAAAACGAACGCTGGTTTTGTCGTGCTGGGATCTTTAATATGAACAGCAGTTGTATAAATGTAATAAAAAACTACGAACTGGGTGTCGTTATTATAATTGCATTTCTTTTGCTATTTATATTTGAAGCTCAATATTTTAATTAGGGAATAATGTTAACAACAATATTAAGTATGTTGTGTATAATTATTTTTAATGTAAAGTACAATTATTTTTAAGGCCATTTCAAAGTTTGATTGAATATTATTAATTCAAATAGTATTTTCTTGTTTGCTAAAAGTAGAGACGTATTTGCGTAAATATCTGTTGCAGGTAAGCAATATTTCACACAAAATTTATATTATAATAGTAATGCATCGTGTAGTCTGTATTTGACAACAGTAACTGTCAACATCTTGTTGCATTGTTAGGTATTTATGTTAGCTTCCATCTTCAACAAAAAATTAAAAGATAATCTAGAACCCACAAAATTACTTTATTTCATTTATTATTATTATGACGAGGACATTAAATCGATCAAAATTTTTATAAAAATGAATAAAAATACCTGAAAAATATATTATTTATGTTCATAGTAGTAAGTAAATAACCCTGTTCCTTATAAGGAATATCCTGATTTATCAAAGTGTTCCCAAAAAGTACTCGAGTAATGTTTGCTTAGGCGACCGAGCGAAGGATATGAATAGTTATTGATTTTCAAAACAGTTCACTGGCGTATTCCGAGAGGATCTGGTTGTGTACACAATGTAAATAGTTGCTGTCATCCAACAAATACGAAGAATGTTCCCAATTTTGAATTATCATCAGATGTTACAAATGGCAGTCCATGGTCAGAAATAATAATATATTATTTTTATTTATGACATGGAAAAGTTATTGATCTTTTGCATTTTCGACTTGTAATACGCGTTGAGACGAAAACAAATACGTATTTCAGAGAGGCAATATTAACAGCATTAATCTGATTCACATTTTACTATTTACTATCAATTGTATCAACAAACGTGTTCAAAGAAAGAACGTACACAGAGTAAACCATGAACAAATAAACACATTCGAGAACAAGCAATAAAATGTTAAAAATAATTTGTCGTGGGAATAAGAGCGGGACAGGCTGCGGAAGTGGAAGCCGCCAATTACAGGTGCATCCGGGGTTGTTGCGATTTTCCCCATGTTTCCCCGTTCGCCGCACGCCTCCCCTCACGGCCAATAAGCATTTTGAAATTAACTGGAAAACTATAGATTTTATTGATTTTATATATCAATCGAGAGACGTGAACTTAGCTATCCAACACAACTAGTACTACAATACTTTATAGAAAAAAACCTTGATTTAGTGTTCAACATAGGAATTTAAATTCATGCTTAAATGATTTATTAATCACTCTCACAAAGCAGAATGATAAGAATGGTTTATAAAAAAAAATGCTTCTGTAATGCGCAAATAAAAAAATGACTCTTCTGAAATGCGTCAGGCTATAAAGATTTTTTTAGATTTAGTATACATAGTTGTAAGCGATGTGAGATAATTAGCTACTGTTTACTTTTTCCAGTGGCTTGTTCGATCAAATTATATAAATGTACTTAAACATATTCATGAATCGATCTGTCTTTCTCAATCAAATCTATACTAATAGTATATATAAACAGTAAGTATTTGTAAGTTAGTATGTATCTTGAAAAATAATAAATTTTCAGAACTAATAGGCCTATTTAAAACATTATTTGTACTATCTTTTATAAAATTATTTTTTCCTATGTATATACATATGTGTACAAAAATAAATAAACAAATAAATATTTCATCTTAAAAAACTTGTTTCATCTACGAGTGAAACACTACTTTTACTATCCAGTTACGTTTAGTTATTTCATTGTTCCCTCAAGAACGTGAGCATAGTGGTTGAAATCATTAGATGGGCGCTAGCTAGTCACAAATAAATAGACAAACAAGGCTCAACTCCTATACATATTTGTGATATTCATAAAACTTTTGCTCGAGGTTCGTTCACTCCCACTTAACATACGCTAAATTATGATGCAGATCTATTTTGCTTTTAAGATTTCTAAACTATGAAATTAGTTTTGACTTTGTGTAATTGAGTTTTTTCTCAGTATTTTTCTTTTTATTTTATTCTGCTGGAATTTTCGTTGATCAAATACATAAAATTGGATATTAAAGTCGGAAATTATATGCCGGAGGTATCTTTATGATCTATTGACAAGTCTGAGATGGGAATTATACGAGTATATAGCTATATAATTCCCATCTCAGACTTGATTGTATATTTTCTGATATTCATTTATTATAATTAAATTCTTCAATTAAAATGAACAATTAATGAATATATGAATTCATATCGAATCAGTGAGAAATAATTATTTTACGTTTACATATTTATATAAAAATTAATACATAAGCTACTGGCAGATTCAGATATATGTAGCTTGTATAGCACCATTAAAACATTCTACAGCTTTATTTACGAGTTAATCCCTTAAAGGCTGGCAACACTTCTGTGACCCCCGGGTGTTGCAGGTGTCTATGGGCGGCGGTAATCACTTAACCACACGTGACCCGCTAGTTTGCCTCCCTTTTTCATAAAAAAAATTCATTTCAGTCACCGTATAATAAAATCGATGACTTGCAAAACAGCGCCAAATATTTTATTGTTTTTGAATTTCTCGGTATTGTTTTACTTAACATGAGTTGTGTTTTTTGGAGGTTGAAATTACAGAATTATAATATATTTTTACTTCAATTTTTTTATAACAAATTTTGTGCCTTTACTTCCGATTGCCTGATGTGATGCTGTAGCATAGGACCTCAATCAAATAATTAAATATAAAGGAACACAGAATTGCATTATGAGATACAAACTCTATACGATATATATAAATTATACTTCGGTTATGTTATTTTCAGGAAAATGTTAAAGTTCTGTAAGTTTTTCTGCCTAGTTGAGGGTTAAGTGAATTTGATGCACTTCAGCAAGTCTCAGCTGCAAGGATACAGATGCGAGACGAGCCCGACTAAACTGGGGCAGAACAAAATTGAAATGTAACAGGGTCATTCAGTCAGCTGCTGGGTTAACTTTCATATCCATTCAAATAAATTAAATTTTAATTAAGTAACAATTTAAAATTACGAATAGATACTCTATAATATATAGTCTCTATGATAATCTCTCAAATTCTATAAAGGTTTTGTATTTGTTTGTCTTTGAATCTCAATGTACGACATAATGCAGTTTCTTATATTTCAGAACTTGAACATAATTTTGGATGTACCTACCTATTCTCTATTATTTTTAATTGCATTATAAAGTTACGGATGAACTGGAAATAAGATAATAATTTTTATTATACTAATATGATCTCTTTTTAAAAAAAAGTCATCATGCTAGAAACCTAATGGTAACGGTGACTACTTACTATCAGGTGACCCACTTGCTCGACTATGACATTTAAATAAACTGTTAGAATTGTTTATTTTCTCCGGTTCTTACCTCTGAATATTTGAATAATGCAGCATTAAAAATACATTAACTCTATGGGCGGCACCATTTTACCCCCTTTTCTCTTTTTGTGCTTATTGATTACGTAACGTCTTGTATCTTTTTCTGAGTAGGAAATACTGCATTAAATTTCTTATTTTAATTAATGAGCACTTTTAACAATTCAATAATTAAATCTTAAAAATTACTTTCAACAATTTGATGACTAGTATTAAAACAGTGTAAAACAATATATGTCAATAACATTGTTGTATCGTACGCACACCGATACGTTTAATTAATTAGTAAACAACTACATCTACAACTCCATCATTGTAACAAGTATTAGCAGTCACTTTAGTGACCAAAATTTAACCATAATTCATTGAATTTTGATTTTTAAAATCATAACTAATATTCGCATCATACTAAGAATAGACAACAGTTTCCCGAATAACATACATTTTTTAAATATTCATTCAAGAAAAGATCATTTTCCAACTTAACCTGACCGGGGATATAACCTAGGACCTACTAAATAGCGAACAGACATTTAACCGTTACGCCACGAAGGTCGTGAATATTGATAAATTAGTGCAAATTAAAAAGTTGCTTTATAAAGTGACGCATCAACTCTAAGCATTATAAAATGCCCTACGTAATTGGAGTATAACAAAATTAGTAAAATGAACAGGAATTGGCGTTACAGGTGGCGCTTCCTGGTGGCAGGTGGGCAGAGCAAAATGTAAATAGCCTCGATTATTCGCCCCGATGTTTTGTTTTTGTTTTAGAAGCTAAATAAATTCATTTATTTAGAGAACCTCCTTGGTGTAATGGTTAATTGGTCCCGGATTCGAGCCCCGGTCAGGTCATGATGGAAACGACTCTTTTTCTGATTAGTTTTGGAAGTTTTATATGTGTGTTTGTTCTATAAATACAGTCGTAATTCTTCAAATTACGGCAAGGCTTTTGTGACCCCCGGGTGTTGCAGGTGTCTATGGGCGGCGGTGATTACCTAACATCACGTGACCCGCCTGATCGCTTGCCTCCCTCTTTCAAAAAAAAATTTTCTTAACTCAATCTGTGTAATTAGTTCCTATATATTTTTTATTTATTTATGCAACAGTTTCTATCCCATATATTTGCTGGGTCGAGAAAAGGATGAAAGGAAAGGGAAGACTCAGTGCACATATTGCAGTGGGTGATAAATAATGTATCTTAGCTTACTTGATGGATTGTACTCCCATGTGGTGTAGCTGCGGACGAGCAGTGCGATACATCAACATGAAATATGCCTTCTGGTGGTTTACGATATAAGACCAATCATCGCTTATTCAATTACTTCTTATTCTTTTTGAAAGTATATCCATCTAAGTATTTTTTTTGTTGCTGGTCTGTTGAAAATTTCAAGACCATAGCGTAATAGTTTAATTATGAAAATGATAATTTTCTGATTAACTTGAGAGTTGGATATTTATCTATACATGCATCTATTTATACAAAAAAGCTACTGGATGAAAACTGATACTGTTATCCTAGATATACTGATAAAGATACGAGTTATTAACAATGTTATACGTATGGACGCAAGGTTGGTTATTTTTTATATTGAATATAGTATTCTTGATGTTATTCGATTACTTGTTTCAAACTCTATATGTCTGATTTGTTTATTTATTTATTCATTCATGATTATATTCTAGCCTTTGATTTTGTACTCAATGTTGGTCATACGACTCTCTTTCTTTGTCATTCCTATCTACAGCAATTGTGGGTAAAATTTTGGTGTTTAAGTACATCAATGATTCAGGTATTGACTTGTAATATTGTTAATATAAAAATGTTGTAATGAGTACAAAACAAAAAATCAAAATGTCATTCAGGATACCTAAAATTGCATTAATAGTAGATCAATAAAATATAATAAACATTTAGAGATACTGTAGTTTCAGTTCGTTACGAGAGCAAATTTATTTAGGTAATCACTGAAATATATGTAGGTATTATGAGATATTTCGAAATAAGTAAATGGTTATTAAGTTGTGTACTGAACCTCGGGTAGCTGTCGTTTCTATTTATAAGATTCAGCAAATGCATGCACATAACATAAACATTTATATGACCGATATAAATCCACCATTGTACAGAATGGGCAGCTCGCCCTGGCTACACTTTCTTTTCAAGTAGGTAATATACAACTACACATTACTTTTATTTTATTGTTTGGGTGAATAAGCAATGACTTTGGCAGAAACTTTGGGTTATTTGGACAGTATACAAAATTAATACAGCACTATGTTATTATTCACAATTTTTTCAGCGTAAAAAAATTGGGTGAAATAATTAAAGATATTGTAAGATGAGCCTTTTGTCAATTTTGGGATTTTAGACTAGGTTACAATATTAACTTAAATATATTGTATAATAGTTATTTAATTGTACTAAGTAATTTTTTTAATAATAATCATAAATTCAAAGTGGAATAAAGATTTCAACATAAACTCTACAAATGTAATGCTTGTGGTAATTTTCAAGATATATAATTACTTATCTCTAGAAAGTGCTCTATAGTATGTATTTTATAACTAATTTGCCGTATCGTATGTTCTCTAACGTATATTCCTGGCTTTTAAACTTTCACAACTATTTCAATATCAAAATTTGTTACAATGTACATAACACTTTATACCTATTTGTACAAATGTATAATTAACATTGTCACATTATAACATGATATTACTTTGAAAATATTATCATACGAATTAAATTAACAATAAGAAATGTATCTCATTCATTCTTCAACGATTCCGTTTATATATTGAGTAAGTATACAATTTACATTCATACGTGTGGAAGTAGAATAAAATACTATACACATAAGTATAGCGGTTGGTTAAGAATATCTAGAAATTCATACATTACACATTTTTGAATTTAAATCAAAATATTCGAAGTATGATATTAAGAAACTATTTCATAAATAAATATATACCTAGTGATAATCATTGAATTAGTCCAATTCTCATATTTTTCATAATCATTTGCAAGGTATTGTTTCTCTTAGCAACCTATGGACTTGAAAGTGGCAAACAACATGTAATATTCGGGGAAAATTTAACTCATTATAAGATATACCGATACATAAAGAAAAATTTTGCTTTGTTATTTTTCATTGAAATAGATTTGAAGTACAAATTCACCTTGAAAACAATATTTTTAACTGAAGTGCTGTGGAAGGTATTTAATATAAATTATCTACACATAATTAAACCTTAACATTACTATGTCTTTCATCGATGATATTAAAGAGAAAACTTTGCTAGGAGTCTATATAGGTGATTACTTTTTGTCTATCTGTGTGTTTGTAGGCGCATCACGAATCGAAGATCTAAATAATAACGCTAGCTTACTAAAAGCGTAAGTTTAATCTTGATTAGCCGCTTAGAACTTCATATAACATGATTAGTAACTATACTTTGTGCTTCACTAATACGGGCGCTAATTAAACTAACCATGGTATTTTGAAGCGATGGCTGGAAAACTTTGTTGTATATTCTAAGACCTTGTCAACTAACTTGAGAAGGTCTACGGTAGAGTTACTTTCCTTAGGAAAGCACTTCGATTAATTTAACGACCTAGGTTCCTCTCTTTAACTATGTTAAAGTTACTACTTGTTCTTGTCTTTATCAGTATTCCGTTGATGTTGCTACATAAATTATTAATTAATATTAAGTTCGTTCATTGTCATTTTCTGAGCTCCTTTACATATTCGTTAATAATGAGCTAGCAAGGGAAATTCAAACTATAATAGGCCTGTTGATAGGTAAAAAAAAGTTTATTGCTAGACAAATCAATAAGATGAAAATTACTAAATTTATGAAAATTTCAAAGAAAACCTGATATGAACACGTAACTTCTTTAAAAAAAATTCTATATTATATTATTTGGTTTAGGTATAAAAATGTTGGCGATCGTTTAATTGTTTCACCCGTGCTGATCCCGTTTTTCTTGAGAATGTTTTTCCTACTATATAAGGTTAGCAATTATTAAAATCGTCACATCGTCGTCGTTTTATATTTAATAGTCTAACTCGTCTGACCTCCCCAACCCAAAGGTCTGTATCAACCCTTGGATTATTATCAAGTATTATCAACACAAAAAAGATATCTTTTTTTTTCAATTTTCAAAGAACAATTTTCAGTTTAAGCCTTGTTTGCAAACAAGTCTTTTCAAATCAAATCAAAATCTTTTTTCAG
>JADGIL010015700.1:987-14212 GCA_020352625.1 Cactoblastis cactorum
GTAGTGGCTCTATACCACTATAAGCTCATTGCATTTTCTTAGATTTCGTTATAAGTGTTATATTTTATAACATATTCTTAATATAATAAAAGCTCTCATAAATCTTTAGAAAGAATATACATACGAGTAGTCTTGAGAAAGTGTTAGTTTCAGGAAGTTGTCACACTCAGCCTGAAAGTTGTATTTTATAAGCTAAACTGAAAAACGCCTCAGTGTTTACTTTAAATATAACTATTTTTATTGCGCAGAGGAACGTTCTTTACATTTTAAATCATATCCTTATTATATACTAGCAGAGCTGACCCGTGCCCACTTCAGGCGTTAAAATATAGCCTATANNTAAATAGTGTAGCTATCTGATTGTGAAAGATTTTTCATGATTGTTTTAGTATTTCTGAAGATTAGCCCTTAAAAACAAACAAACAAAGTTACAAACCTTACCTCTTTATAATATTAGTATAGTCTGGAAAAGTTAAACAAAGAAATACATGTTGTATTAAATAATAAGTAACGTAAGTACGTACTTGCGTTATAAAATATTAAATAATGTTTGACTTGCAACTACGAAGATACAAAGGTTTTCAAAGTTTGGAAAGTTTATCAGGCGGAGTGAAAATTATGATAAAATAAGATCATTTTCATGCACACGCAAAAGTTCACTAGATTTCCTCGGGGTATAAGTGCATGTGTAAAGGTAGTTGCACATTCAGGGGAAAAAATAATAATAAAATTTGGTCTCGTCGATTCTCACAAATTAAATTCCTTTTAGCCATTTTTATATATGGTCACTCGATCACAATCATAACATGTTTATTTTTTATTTGATTCAATTTTCACTTGAAAACCTTAACAAAAATATTATACAATAAATATTATCAAGCTTTTCCGGCATAATAAGGACCGGCATAATGCTTGATTTTCTTTCGGCTTTTCTTTTCAGCAGTGGTCGTTCCGAAATGCTGGTATTCTGATTGAGATTTAAATGTTTATTAATTGGTGACGTAAGAAAGTGCCTGTAATGGTCTAATTTCTGAATAAATATTTTGATTATATCATTAAAAGTTACGCGAGGTGACATAATTAATGTATAAACCGCTAACTCACGTTAATTTTAGTCGGTAACGCCGACGACCGCTTCAGCCTATTCAGAAAGCCATCTTCAGGGCGAGTACTAGGAACGTCGCGACGCGGCTGTTCCTTGTGCACTGAGGGCCGCCGCCGCGAAGATGGCCTTCTGAAAAGGCTGAAACGGTCGTCGGCGTTACCGACTAAAATTAACGTGAGTTAGCCGTTTATACATTAAATATTTTGATATTGATTTCAACCATTTAAATAACACAAATACGAGCTCATATGTTTTATGCGTCACATGTGTATCATTCCCTTTAAAAGTTAGGGGTGTAGTATTCGTATTCACTAGCAGTTGATTTGCTGACCACACGAGAGTTAAAGTTACGCGTACACATGACATATACTCGAACTTTAAACTGAATCTAACTTTAATTTGATACTAACTCAGCCCGGATGTAATGAACCTCGCTTTTAAACTTTGTATATTGTATATCGGTCCGATGTTTGTCGCAGAATCATATCATTTTGTTGTTTAGTATTAAACAAATTTATATATTTATTGTTTTAACATTGTTTCTTTTTTATCGACTAAAAGTTAGTTGTGAAAAAGAAGCGAGTACTCACTGTCTAAACAGAATATTTTTGTTCTACATTTTAAAGAAATGCTATGCCTTTGTAGGTTTGACATAGCAAAATCACTACATAAGAGATATAAAAGAAAAATAAAGATGCCGAGTTCTTTTTTAGAATAAAAGTATTGTCAATATTACAAAGAGGTAAAGTTTGTAACTTTATTTGTTTGTATAACATCATGAAAATCCTTTCCCAATTAGAAGGCTACACTATTTAGGAGTGCTATAGGCTTATTTTAATACCCAACGAAGTAGGCACGGGTCGGCTAGTAAACAATATATATCTAAATTAAAGAATATTAAGCAGAAATTTCAGCTATAGAAAGAAACAATATCACTATAATTTAAAAAGTATATAAGTACATATTTAAATAATTAAATAAAAATCTATATTGAATGTGGAGCACTACTTTGTAGTGGTATGGAGCCACTGCTTGTAGTGGTGTCGAGCCTGCTGCTTGCTTTGTTAGCCTGCAGCATGAATGGGCCGGCTCGTCCGGGGAAGTACCATATTCCCACAGAAGACCAACACCTGAATAACGGCTATCTGCCGCCATGCTCCGTCCGGTGAGTGGGAAAGCCGGAGACCCAACTTCTTTTTTGAGGTTTTTTATAGGCCGGCAACGCTTCTGCAACCCCGCGGGCGTTGCAGTTGTCTATGGGCGGCGGTGATCACTTAACATCTCGTGATTCGCCTGCTCGTTTGCCTCCCTCTGACATAAAAAAGACACTTGTTTGATTATTTGCTTTAAATTTAAAACTGTACGTATAATTCATTAAATATTTAATTAATCATAGTGAATAAAAATAATATAATAAAACTTGAGCCAGTCGATGATTATCCTAACAAAAAATAAAAATACATAAATGCTGAAATCACTAAAATGAAGGATAAAATAACAATTAAAGGACACTTCGATAAAATCTCGAAAGAACAGTCAAAAGCACTCCATAATCCAATTACAGAAGCTTGTGCCAATCCGCATCGGAAGTAGTCTTTAATCCAATTAATGGAGAAATGGTGAAAAAACAATGTCAAAGCTAATTTTAATAAAGTGTATAAACAACTCGAAAAGTGTCTATCTAATTGAAAAGTATACTTTTCACTTAAGTTAATTGATTTTGAGATTTAACAAGACCTCTGTTACATTGCGTTTGAGAGTTTTCGGGAAAATCTCAATCTTTATTGACAGGGATTTTGGAATTCGTCTCATTTGTAATTTTGCAGAGTGTCGTAGAAAATTTATTTGATAAAGCCACGTTTTAAATTTTAGTACACTTTGGGCTTAATAATAAAGCTTCATTTGCGGAGTGGTAAAGTCCTTGCCTGTAAATACAGAGGTCACGGGTTCGAACACCGGTCAAATCAGGTGGAAAATTGTCATTTTGCCTAAAACTAAAATTTTAATATTAGCAATCGGCTAAATAGTCAAGACCCAAAGTCTATACAAACTTAATTTTAATTGCTATTATTAACATATTTTACAAATAGCGCATAATAAGTAAGACACGACGACCTCGTTGGCATAGTCGTTAAGTGCCTCTCATTCAGGAGTTAAAAGTTGGAATCCTGATCAGATGATAATAGAAAATAATCTTTTCCTTGTAGGTCTGGAATACCTGGAATATATATCTAGAAAAGCCTATTTATTATAAAAAAAATGTGGTCGTTAATTTAGTATATACATATTAATCTCATAACATTAGTCTCGAATTATTCAACGCAAAACTTATTTCGAGAATTTTATTAAGGGAAGTTACTTAAAATATAAAATTATTTAAATATAATATAAAACGAAAGCTTTGATTTAAATTCAAAGCTTCCATTTCTATTGTAAATTAAATTCTGGTTTGCAATAGTCATCAGTTTCGCCGGAAGCTTATTAATTAGCCATAAACAAATCTAGCTTTTAGCTCTCTCGTGTTATTCCGAATTCGCATTAAGCTTATTTGCTAATTGGGTATCTGGCTAACCGTGCAGTTGAACCGCAAAAATAACTACGTGTGGTTTCGCAATTAAGTTAAACAATAACGAGAGTATGGAGAAGTAACTAATCATTAATTACATATATAGGTTACATTATGTTTACACATTTGTTCCCTTACGGGATAGACAAAGACTATCCTTTACGGGGTAGACAAAAGCAAAGAGTTGAGAGACTCGAAAGTCTCGCTTAGCTAAATAGTCGGATTATCGATAGTATAGAAAAAGAGATTTATACTATATGTTGATTGTCTATCTCCTATAACACAAACCAAGAGAAAATAATTATTTTAATACATTTTCTCTTGATTTATCATTCAAACTGCACGGGAATAGGAGTATTATTTGACGATACGTATAAAGTTTACCAAACTGATATGCTACTTAATTTGGTGAATTAAATTTTATGCTGATGCTTGAATAATTTGAATAACATCGAAATGACCAAATATTTATTTTGCAATATCTGTTTTCACATTTTAAAATATGCATTACTATATTATAGCTACATATACACGTATCGTATATAGACCTATATTGAACTCAATAGTCCTTAGACAAAGAACTAGCAATAAGTAAACTTGTCATTCTAATTTCTTTTTAAACACTTCTACTTTCCGTTGTCATGGTATCCCGTGAAAAAAGTAGGTTATTGCAAGTAAGTATATCCAAGTAATAAATTTTGATAGACATTTGTGTAATATTATTGTAATCTCAAAAAATAATAATGAGGGGACACTTTAAGAAATATTATATATCTTCTAATATTATAAGAGATTTGTGAACTGTGAATTTAATTTAAACTAAGCATTTCAATCAAATTGAACTCTATTAATATTTTAGTTTGCCAAAACCACAGCAGCGCGCTCTGGTTCTGTGGTTAACGGGGATTATTATAAAATTATAACGAAATAGAGATGGTTTAATTATGAACTTTTATAGTCAATAAATAACATTAATATACGTTATATATAATTTTTTATGACAGAGGAAGGCAGAGGGAGGAAGATATATGATGTAAGAACAGTCTGTTTCTTTGAAAAACGGACCAAAAACAATTGAAGTTGGCGCTCATCTTGTTTCTGTACGAGTACATGAGTCTCATATTTTGTTAAATGTTCACTAACCACTGCTTCTAATTAAATTGATACATCAATTTATATTTAAATTCAGTAGGCAGTAAGTCATTGTCAGTGTACTAATATATAAAATAGATATAATTAAGTTATTCAAATGAATTTATTCGTTATTTATAGCTTATCAAGAAAAGGAGAAATTGAAAATGCATTTTTTTCTTTTACAGTCGGATAGACGCAAAAAATAATTAAAATTTTTAGAGAAATCAAGTTTTATTGCAATATCAGAAATTTATAGGTTTGACCATGATAAGGAAACAAGAAATAGCATAATCCTAATAAATAAATACATAATCATAATTAATTTTAAAAATGGAATTAAAGCTTAGAAATAATTAAAACAAGACTACAAGAAACAAAAAGCTTTCGCAATGCACATGCATGTTGCAGTACACTTAAGATCGTATTATCTTAATTTCCTGCATCTTTTTAAACTGAATCTAAACTAATTAAGAATCTTTTCCCCTTTATATGATATTAATTGATAGTAAAAACATAAGTTAATTCCACCGCGTAGAAGATTAGTTAAATTTTCCTAATAAGATCTAAGCTTTACTGCAAAATGGACTTAAAAATATGAAAACAATATTTATATTCTTCAAGAAAGAAAAACATTGTTTTTTTGTTTGTCGTAGATTAAGTAAAATTTTAAACATCATGAATATTCTAATTATACGTATTATATTATCTTTTTTTACTGTTCAATATAATACAGATTGTAAAAGAACATCAAGGGAAAGGGCTTGAAACTGGAATACTCATAGGCAATGGGCTAGCTACCCGTCACTATTTCTAAATTTCCATTCAACCAATAAGCTCGCTGTTTTTATAAGCGTGGCCTTCGAGTCTCGCGACTCTTGGCTCTGTTTACCCCGTCTAAAAGGCTAAAGACACGTAAGACGTACTGTATCTATATAATAAAGATTGTAATATTCGTCCATCTGCGGTGAACAAAACTACAGGTTTAGATTTATAGGGTTTTCATACGTGATTTATAAGTGTCATTTATTATTCAGTATCTGCGCCACAATCAGATTTATTACTCACTTTTCGGTTTTATACGAATAAATAAACTGTTTATTCGAATCAGCTTGTCCTGGGAGGCTAAGCGATTTATCATATTTATCCGAAGACCTTAATGATAATAGGACGTTTCCATTATTTTCGAAATACTAAGTCAATTTTTGACTGTCCAGTCATAGTTTGTGCCTTGTGATACGGAAGTCGTGGGTGGGTCTAATCCCAATAGAAGGTAACCTTGTGATAAATGTAATTTTAGGCATTGCAGGTTTGAAGTCAACTGATTATCCGAAGAGAAAATTATTTCGTCTTAAGCCACGTTAACCTAAAAGCGTCTAACATTTAGCGTACGTATAAATCTATCCTAGGATTGGTCTGGTTTAGCCTTAGGATTACAGAGGTCAAACGGTAGTCGCTCTCTGTAAAATAAGGTTCCAACTGCAATTTTGCCGTACCGACGATGTCTTATCTAGACATAGTTATAAAACTATGTCTGGATATATCATATATAATATCTATTAAGATTACCCATTTATAGTATCATTGCATGAGGAGTTCCTTACCATTATCTGTAAAAAGTAATTAAATTTAAAAAATCACCTGACATATAAGTATAACGAAACACACGCCAGACTCCCACCTACCCCTCATCTTTTGTCGGGGGTTAAAACATAGCTAAGAACACTCCCGTATAAGTCACCTTTTTAACAAAAAAAAAAAGAAATATTCAAATCGGTTTATCCATTTTGAAGCTATGATGCTACAGGCAGAATTACACAGACTCACACACGTCAAACTTATAACACCCTTCTTTTTGTGTCAAGGATTAAAAGGGGAAAAAGTAACGTTAGTTGTTTAGTAGCCCCTATACTTAAATATACATATATCCTGTTTTTAAAACATGTCTGTTGTTAAAGCTGTCTTGTAATTACGGTTTATGGGATATTGCCGGTGACAGACAGATGGACAGCGGATAATAAAATATATTGAACAACAGCTTACAGTGTCAGTACGTTAAATACGTTCTGTCTACATTTCGTAAGCTATGTCATTTTTGGTACAATGTTTACGCAATATAGCAAATAAAGTTTGTAGCCGACTTACGTGTAGATCTACATCACGGGGGACAAAATGAGAAAAATCTTCAATAGATAGTGGTGCCGAAATTTTGTCATTCGTTGAATTTTGTTTGCGTATGTATTTATGACTAGCCTAAGTGATCTGCGACGTCATCGGTACATTAAAAATATTGTCAATATCTTGGCTTCTAAGCGGCGTATTAAGATGAAAATAAAGCTATATTTTATGTTAGACTTCAATATAACTGTGCAAACCATATTAAAATCCATCCAACAATTTAAATGCAAACACTTAAATATACTCGATCGTGCTGACCTATACTTTATGTTATTACTACAGTACCATATGTTTTATTGTACAGGAGAAATAACATAAATTAAAGGTATAATTTCCTTTCCAAAATTTCCAATAAATTCGATGGACACAGAACACAAAAAGCAGTAGTCAAACCCCATATAATCATGCAAATATGCGTCATAAAACACAATCCTTGCAACGCTAATTCTAGCATGCAACATTATACAATGCTGAAATTGGTCGCCTTGCCATCTTAAATGGCGGCGTATATCCTAGCTTCCTACTTGCATGCAATTTGTCATTACTTACACAAAAAAGAAGAAAAGAAAAAGGATTTGCTCTTTCATCAATATCTCAAAAATAGCTGATTTATTGCCTTTTTAAAGACTTATGTATCTCACTGTAATTTTTATCTTTTTTATTTTCATTTGTGTACAATACAGTATTACATTTTTAAAAAACAATTATCATTTTTTTAAATTAAAATAAATCCTATGTTCTACCACGTCTAGATGCGATTCTAGATAAATTTCTTTATTGACGCGGTTTATACTATCTTATAGCGTAATAACTCAATAGTAGTTCGATTTATAGTGTCAAAAGAGTCTATAGACTGCGGTGACAAACTTTCAATAGAGTATCTTTAGGAATAAAGTTAGACTACCGGTCTTTTCTGTGTTGTGCCCGGGTAGGTGTCACCTCGTACGCGAGCCGCCTACAAATCTAACCACTCCGAGCAACCGTGATAAACTCCGTTATGAGATGCAAACCTGAAGGATATAGAGCCTGCTGTTATCTATGTTGCAATTTCCGCTCAAGAATTTGCAGTGTTTCTAGGAATTTGGATGTTATTGAATACTAGCCTTAGCTCGAGGCTTCGCCTGCGTAGATTAACTGTCATATAAAAGTTTTTCACCCTTTCTACTCTTTTGGGGTGGTATTCCAAAAATCCTAAGTTATTGCTCCCAATTTCTGGTGTAAGAAATAATTTACAATATAAAGGCGGCAAATAATATTGACTATTACTCGAACGTTTCACTCGTAAAAATTTGTAGAGCCGTTAAGAAAAATTATCTCTTTCGGTTGTAGTATTAAGTAGTTGTTGAAACTGAGTTTATTTTTCTTTTAAACAAGGTTCCCCTTAAAACAAGGAAACCTTATAGTTTCGCCATGTCTTTATATCTAAAATTGCGCTCCAAAACCTTTCATGATCTGTGTCGAAAACTATTGGTACTAAAACATTTTAATTTGTAAAGTGTGTAGCGTAATATTAATTTTTTAACTTAAAAATCCCAAACGTAAGTGTGGATCGTATTTTTAATTTACAATTACACTTGGCTTTTATTGTAAACTATAAAACCCTACACGTTGAATTGCCCGACACGCATTCGGCTGGTTTTATTAGTGGATTTAATTTTATATCTGCGCGGCAAGAGAAGTGGCTGGCAATATCCTACGTTTTCTTGTGTCTTCCAGGTCACCATAGAAGAAAAAAGATACTTTCTCAAAAGATACTTGCTACAGCGAGACAGCAGAACGTATAAATTGTCGCATGCTCCCACAGGAGAGGGAATCAATTGCCGAAGTTGGAATGCAGGGGGTTCCCCGCAGAGCTATATGTTTTCATTTGGCTGCCGCATCTGGTGGCTCTGATTATGTGAACTTGCTTCCAAAGAGCCTTCTGAATACCAACTTGTTCGATACATATTTAAAATAGTAGCGTTTCGGGACATATTCACATAGTTTTATGAACTTTATCTTATAAAATGTATCTTAAAATATTATATTTACATTATATTAAATTTTCTTATTGATTAGTTTTTGTTTTCTACTCTTTTGCATGAACTTTTATTCTTTTATACCTATAACAAAGAATAAAATCAAGCATTTATTTACACGTATTCATAAGTGGACCTTATCTTACATGTCTAATTACAGCAATATTTTTGTAAACTTAAGCTACGTTTGTGAGAGCTATGCAGCATCTCTAATTTCTAAGGTAGCAAAGCTGCTGAAGCCTAATAAAAAGCATCCAGAATTTGTTTCACATTTTAGATCATTTCCTTGTCGCTCAATACCAGAGATTGAAGGAAATATATATTTTTTAAATGGCTTGAAATTTAAAAATCAATCCAAATACGTATATTTATAACTAACGAGCTAAGACTCATGATAGTTGAAGGTCAGCTTAGCTAAATGGCTTAACTTAGTGGTGCAAAGGAGATTCAGTTATAATGTTAGATTCTTATACCATCGCCTATTAGAAGAATCCTTGATTATCGATTAATTTGAAGATTGTATTTACAATTTGCGCGAGCAAAAAAATAACTAGCACATTCTATGTTTACTTTTTATCGCCAGGCCAGGCCAGCAAAATCAAAATCAAAATATTTATTAAGAAATAAGACCTTCACAGGTACTTTTACACGTCAATATCTAACAAACATTTATTATCTTAATCTAGCTACGAGAAGAATGATTTAAAAACAATTTTCTAATTCACAGCTATCCCAATTTCATAATAAAAATACCAAATACATTAATGATATATGGCACACGTGGCGATGACACTTTCCCACCATTTTCAGCCGAGAGCCGAGCGGTTGCTTTAGTTAGAGAACGCGCGCGGTGCCGGACGGTCGACTACGGCGTAGCAGACTTGTAACACTTGTAGCAACTCGTAGCCGATCCGATACTAGTTATCCAATACGAGTTTAATAAAGTGACTAATTTATTTCGAAATGTAAACTTTGCTTGGTTAAGTTATTTTTTGTCGTTTATTATGAAAGTAAGTAAAATTTTTATTATACTTTTATCAGAGATTAAATTCACGTTTTGAGCTTTTATTCGATATCGTTCCATTATTTTTGAACGCAATTTTTTATTTATAAAACATTATTACTTTTGTTACTTATATCAAAATGAACATTTAATTAACTGGAAGCCATAAGTTCGGATAAGATTACAAATTATTACCCACGTACTATTTCGTGGCATAATTCCGTTACTGAAATTTCGCATAAGAACTTCATATCTTGTATGCTATGACTAAAAAAGACGCTAATAATAATTGAATACCCGATTTTATTCCTCATTTTATGCCTACTACTGGGCATACACTATGAGTGAGTGGGAGAACCGGAGGCCCAACTTCCCCACCCTTCAAGGAGGAGTATTTTAAAGGCCGGCAACACTTCTGTGACCCAACGAGTGTTGCAGTTGTCAGTTGTAAATATAATATTTATGTTGCAATTGGCTAGTAGATTTGGCCTTCAGTATTTATGAGATACCGACGAACTTACAACTTTTAATTGTTGCATCTGAAATCTCCTTATTTTTAATTTTTAGCTTACTAACATTATTAAAAAATATTGTATCGGTGGTTAAAAAAAGCACAAATTTATTTCTTATTTAAATGGCAATTACCTTATCTCATTAACTTAATAAAATTTCGAGACAGAACTTTTTTTCACTACATATTTCAAAAAGTTATATAACAGTCCACAATCATAACGCCGCGTATAATAATTATTTCCAAGTACATTTAGAAATATGTGTAGGTATTCAGAAATATTTCCAAAAGTCCAGTTGAACACAGATTTGCGGCGGGAATTCCCGGCGCCCCGGTAATTTCGGCCCGAACATAATCGCGTCATTTTGCGGACACACCACAGACTTATTAAAGTAGACCGCGCTTGTCTCATTATCTGTAAAGAACCAAGTGTGCCTACATTTTGAAGTGGTGTTAGGAACGCCCTACCTTGTAATCACATTTTAGTTAATTTATATAACAGTTTAATATAGCACAAATAGAATGTTGATAAGTCGTCGTATGACGTCTGCCAGCAAGAAAAACAAAATGGAATTATTTAACTGGATATATTTGACACGCAAAGTATATACACTTGTGAGGTCTTGTTGGTATAAGTCTGAGGGATGGACAGACCGACGTAAAACACCTATTCTACGTTAGGCTTCGGCTTTTTGCTCTGTGAATACTACTCGCAATTACTCGCAAATGATAACGTATTTCATGATTTCTGAGTAGTAGTTGCGAAAGCTTCAATGATTTTCTACATGAATGTACTAAACATTGTATATACAATGGCACTAAAAAGAAGTAGGTATTATTATTATTTTTTATGTCAGAGGGAGGCAAACGAGCATGCGGGTCACAAGATGTTAAGTGATCACCGCCACCCATAGACAACTGCAACACCCGCGGGGCCACAGAAGCGTTTCCGCCTATAAAAAACCTCCGCCCTCTTCATTTGGGGAGGACGGAGAAGTTGGGCCTCCGGCTCTCCCACTCATCGGACGGAGCATGACGGCTGATAGCCGCCATTCAGGCGTCGGTCTTCTGTGGGAGTGTGGTACTGCCACGGATAACCGGCCCATTCATGTCGCACGCTAAAAAAGATTGCGGCAGGCTCATACTACTACGATACAGTTAGTAGTATCTCGTAACACAAGTCTCGAACTTTCTTTATGTCTAACTCGATCTGTATAATTTGTCTCCATTTATTTATTGATACTTTGAAGTTTTTTTATTTTCCTGCTGTTCTATTGTAGATCTGAAAATTTCATAATTTTTATTCAGGTTCTCTCTAAGGTTGCAAATAAAACACGTTATAAGAAACACAGAGAATATATATATTTTCAGATATACCACGACAGGTCAAAAATAAAACTCACACAAGTGAGAATTAAGATACGATAAATATATAAAATTCTATACAAATAGTTAACAAGGTGACAAGCGTTCAACGATTACAGTAGATTTATTGCATTGCATAGCGCACTCGAGGAGATAACATTAAACATAAGTCCGAAATACATAAANNATACCACTACTAGTAGTGGCTATTTGGAATTAAAAAATATAAAATAAATGTTACTTGGTAGATACTAGTATAGTATACTTTCCATATTTTAAAATGGAAGAGGCGATTTTAACACGCGCCAGCCGTTTTCACGTCTATTAATCGTTAAAATATAGTAGTACATTTTAGTAATAGTATAACTTTAATTGAAAGCTTTTAAGCCTAATTATACTAGGAATATTTATTATGATAGATAGTTTTGCGTAGAATAATATAAAATAACACATTAAAATAGAACACACATCACACATACATACATAATTACCTAATATTCAAAGAAACTATTTATAGATTTAGCCAAACTAAATTACGTACTAAGCACTAATATAATCCCTCCAAAACCTATAATAATACCAACATGTAATTATAACAATATTAGCTTCGAGATTAATTAATACATCTTACAAACCATCTTATTAATCTCGGGTATAGCAACCAATACAGTATCCCAAAGGGTTCGTCATCCGCCTGATTAAACAATGAATGATTTAGGATATTAAGTACAACAGATAATGCTACCCAAATCAGCTTGCTTAATTGGCTTCCTTAAATAAGATATAAATACAAGTAAAACGTCTTTATCCTTTACGGGGTGCACAGAGCGTGTGTTTTTCTTCAAGGGTTGTGAAACCGAAGAGCACGCTTTAGTAAAAATGTTGGGATTATAGGTAGAACGGAAATTCAGATAGTGACAACTAAACAATCACCTATGAAAAGGATTCTCTGTTTTAAGTACCTTGATGAATAAGGCATATTATTATATATATACGAGTACATATACATACGTTTATAAACTGATATTCCCTAAAGGCCTAAAAAGCCTACACAATCAATTAAAGAAATAATTATGTTATGCACTGGATAAACTGTCAAAAATATTACTGAAAAACTTGAACCACTAATTTATTAGACGTGAACAAATCATTTTATTCTTGACCGTTGAAAATTTCACAGATTCGAGCGTGACTCTTACCACAGATTTATATTATAATATTATACTTCTAACTTACATATAGTACATAGTATAGGTTTAAAGAACTTTATTTTCTCATAAAAAAACTACAGTTTCACTTATAATGAGATACAAGTTAATATAAATCTATTAAATTATTTTTGATGCAT
>JADGIL010015712.1:0-10303 GCA_020352625.1 Cactoblastis cactorum
GACTGTCAATTCAATTTTGTGGTAGACTTTTCACCTATAAATATAATTAAAATTGTAACTGAGCTATGTATTTACATATGAGATATTTAACAAAAATATATATAGGGGCTCTTTATAAGGCCCATAGGAGCCAAATTTTTTTAGAATTTTTGTTTCTCTGTATGTTTGTACGCGCATCACCCAAAAACTACCGATCGGATCTGGATGAAATTTGGCACAGCGATGGACTATGGCCTAGAATAATATGCAACTAAATAAAAATCTGCCACAACCCTAGGGTGTCAGGGTGTGGATGAGATGATAGAATACGTTCAAGGGCCGGGTGTTGTAATTCGCTATACACAACATTATTTGATTTTTAATTCGAGCCGGCGGCGGCCCCTCGCTAGAGGATCGCGCTCTAGAGCCGGCGCCCTTCTGCCGTCATACATACGAATGAGTATAATTACTATTGGCTTCTTCAGAAGTAATACAAACATGGAAACACAGACACGCGATAGTGTCGGCACAACAATTAGCGCGTAATTGGACTCTTTTTACTAAGTTAATTAAAATACAAATGTGTTTAATACAAAGAATAGAAGTGCAGGAAACTAAAATTTCCCTAGTCATTGCTACTAAAGTCTTAATTGGTCTCGCGTTTGCTTGCCAGTGAAAACAAGAACATATCACTGCAGTTTATACATACTATGTATGTATATCAATATAGCTCTAATAAATTGCTATGTCACAGTCTCAGCACGGGGTATATGTGCAAAGGGTAGGTAGGTAGTGTATTCGTCGGTGCTATACCAGTAGGACGAGGGGGTTGCGAGGGGGCGGCGGGCGGGGGTCCACATACGTGGCATTGCTGAGCGCAGCGAGGGTCGCTGGAACGCGAGGGATGCCGGCGATATATTTGCGCGTGTAATATCGCCTTTTATTAGTTTTTTCGCTGCGACAACCCCCGCCCGCCACATAGGACACTCCCTTTGATGGCACGACCCGGCCCCGCTCGTCATTGTTCTTTCTCTCGAGCGCGGCTCATTCATCCGGCTGTTCTATTATATTCTTTACGACACAAATTAAACTACAAACGAGTTAATGCCGTAAACTAATTCCGCCGCGCGCCTTTCGAGTTTCATTCTCTAGCTGAATGTCGGAGATGGCATCCAACGAACGCACTCAATTAACGTCGTCGGTCGGCTGTTTGGCAAATTTCTAATTGAAACTGTGAATATTTCGAACGGTTATCTCGTGATGTCACGTGATGTACGAGCACGATGGCATCCTTGGCAGCGCTCCAGTACTTTACGATGCGGAGCTCTGAAAAAAGCCGCAACCGCTTCTAGCTCGCATGTAGTATGCGGGACGTAAAGGAGCCGCCGGTTGTGCTGCGTTAAACTGTTGATAATGAGCGGCGGACAATTAGCGGCGGCGGCGGCGCGTGGCGCGGTGGGAACTGCGGCTGGCCGTTTTGAAATTCAAATCGTTTCTCGATATCAGGGAACGGCGGCTCGTTCCGAGAACAGGCGTCGCTCGTCGACTATCTCGTAGAACATCGTTAGTCACTCGCCGTCGAACAAAACGGACAAAACCGCGCTCTAGCACAGAGCTCGCCGCGACCCGAGACACCACTTCTGCGAACGGGATAAAATACTATCGTTTCGATAGCTGCTTAATCTGACACACATAAATCTGTCTAAATGAAGACTAGAGTTCGTCGTCCCGAGAACAAAGCTTCGGATCGCCGTAAGTAGGTAGTTGGATCGAAAGCAATAATACGTCGCTACACTTAGTTTCATCGGTATTTGATTATTTATTAGATTGAGAATTGCGAAGATAAAAATATACCTAAGGTTTTGAGACGTGATCCGGCTGACACTGAAGAGATGAGAGAAGGGTGGCGATCAAATTGTCAGATGTCTTAAAATAGAGCTGAGCAATGCTCGTCGATGTGACAATGAGTTATCGGAATGTATGTTCGGTGCCATACGTCAATGTGTCAGGCAGGAGAGAGGAACATTTGGTGCGCAGCCGCCCGCCGCCGCGCCGCGCCCCGCCGGAAGCTGTTCCTCGAGAGACCTGCTCAATAACTCGCCATGGTGAATACCATCTTTATTAATGTTAATGCACTGTCATGACATAACACACCATATACATAAATATAAAAAAATCTCATATACATCTATAAATGTATAAAACGTAATGAAATAAAAAATATGGTAGGAGTCGGAGGCAAATATGATAGGAATGCATATTTAATATGTAAGTAGGTATACGTGCGGTCAGTACGGCGTGTCCTGATGCAGTTGAACCACCAATGACATGACAAATAAGATCAATTTCTGTGAATAGATTCTATGAAACCTAAGGGTTTATGAAACAGATGTAAACAGACGAATATTACTTGCTAGCCCTTGCCCGCGGCTTCATTCGCGTCAAATTCGGAGAAGGGGATAGAAAGAGACGAAAATTGCCTCTGTTCCTCTCCAGCCCTCCAACCTTCAAATAAAAAATTACACTAATACGTTAAAGATGGATAAACAACAAACACACTTTCCCATTTATAATATTAGTGTGGATAGGTACCTATATAACATTTAATAGACATTATAGTCTTGTCCTTGTCACCGTGTTTTATGGATCATGACTTGCTACTTAGAACATATGTACTTGTTATAATATCAAACTAAATAGAAATCTTCTATACTAATATTATAAAGAGGTAAAGTTTATAACTTTGATTGTTTGTTAAAGTAAGGGCTAATCTTGGGAAATACTGAACCGATCATGAAAAATCTTTCACAATTAGAAAGCTACAACTATTAAGGAGTGCTATAGGCCTTATTTTGTTTGAAGTAGGAACAGCTAGTAACGTTAAATTTGTAACAATTTTTCGTCGTCTTTGACTTTTTTAATATAAATTTCAAAAATGGAGGAGTTGCTTTTAATAAGCACATACCTAACTACTTAGTGCATTTAACGATGTAGGTAAATCAATCACCTCGCATTTCTGGAGGAAGATGGGAGGGAGGGTTATTGGCGAGAGTCATGTCGGAAATGTACTGACACTGATCGGCAACGCCGCGCACTAGAATGCGGAGCACGCGTGTTTGAAGTCGTTTGTCCGTCGTGTCCATTGAGCGCCGCGCTCGTAATTATAGCGCCCGCGCCGCGCCGCTCCGCTCCGCGTCGATTGATTTACGACGTGCGTGTAATTTATGCACGTTTAATTAAAGTATCAGCAGCCGGAAGAGAGCTGTTCTTACCGATGCATTTGTTTGATGAGTCATATGGAACATGTTCTACAAAACAGTCCTGGCCGGCGGGAGTTGAGACTTGTAGCGTAAACGCAACGAACTGATGCAGTATACTGTGACTGTCGGCGCAAGTTGGATAAATATACCTATACTAGCTTTTTACCGCGGCCTCGCCAGCGAAGACTTTAAGTTTTTCACGCACTTCGGTGTAAAATTTCCAAAAATTTTCTCTTAAGTGCTCCCCTACACTCTCCAAGGAACATACATGGAATACATTTAGGTACATACACGCCTTTCAGCTTCCTACGTTCAGTAGTTTTAGCTTTGCGTTGTCAACAATCGTAACCAAATATTTCATTTTATTGATTCACACCAGAATAATAAACGGTCATTTATTCATAATTCATTCCACATTTCACAATAGTATCATATCTGAATGTGATCTTTTAAAAATGTTAATCCCAAAAATGTTAACTGTAACTTTGCTTACATTTTTAGCACTTTAAATGCAATTACCGCAACTAAGTATATCTCGTTTGGACAGTTGAAGAGAACTTTGAGTCTCCACAGCGAGCGGTCCTGCCGTTCCTTATTCGGCGGACTGGTCGCCGCACCGATGCCTGCTCCGCGACCCGCTGCATTTGCACATCGCGATAAGGTAATGCACTCGAGACGTGCGCATTCAAGCCTATAATTTACCGCTAATTAGTATTTATAAATCAATTAAATTCAACAATCAGGGCTAATTATGCCCAGCGTTTTATCATGTGTGCGATCAATGTCGACGCGCGACCGGTATAGTCACGAACGATTAACCTTACTCACATCTGACTGGCTCGCCTTCGCCGCAAAGATGTAGAAAGAAAAATATAACTGATAAAAAAATCTAAAACGTTTCTGCAATGAGGACTTTAAGCAGATACTTAATTAGGATCATTCGAGCCAGGGATTATTCGGTAACTGTGCGTAATAAAGCATTCACGAGTAGGACTCGTATTTCGAGGGTTCCGTGAAAACTTTTAATGCAACTCAACAGTTGCAGTTGGAGTTCTGTCCTTTGACCAGGAAGCTATTCTCATACCTACCAAGTGTGCATATTAAATTTCATCAAATTCGGCTCATCTGTTTAGGAGGAGTATGAAATACTATGGAACCTAAAACACCTTGTATGTACCTACATATAATTACTATATACTTACGATATTTTTATATTAATTTTATGAAAATCATAACTCAAAAATTAAATGTTATAAAAAGTGAAGGCGGTAGATACTTACGTTGGTATCGTACAAACGAATATCAATTAATAAAATAAATATAGGCAGTCAAGTAGTTAATCGCGATGTTTAACTACTTTTTTCGATTATTACATGAAATAAAAAGTTGTGATTACTAACTACACAAAACTTAACCGTAGTTAGTACTAAACTTAGATTGTATTTCGGTATTGACAGACGAACAACGAAGTGATCCTACTTGGATTCCATGTTTTGCTTTTGAAGAATGGAACCCTAAAAATGGAAGGTAACTAACGACACAAATTGAGTGAAGTCACGTCGAAACCAGTGTGCCGCCCTCGGGGAGGGGCTGTACTGTTATCAAATATTACCGAGTCTATCGACCGGCACCGACAGCGGCGTGATCGTGCCACAGCCCAACGAAAGCTGCTATCGAATTCGGCAGGACTTGCAACTAAGCGTGATGTTGTAGGAGTTGTATTTAGTCTGTGGCATCGCGTGCGGTGCGCCGCCGGGGGTGTGGGCGGCGCGCGGCGGCTTTGAGCGACGGCTGTGAAATTGATCCGTTCATACTTCATAATCATCGCACAGAGCGGGGAGCGAGAGGAGGCGGCGTGGTGGTCGCGCCTCAGTGCCTCCGCATTCGATATTAACCTGCCAACCTTGATATTGGTCAAATACAGCTCGTTAATCGCTTTTAATAATAGCAGTACATTTTACTCAACTAGCTATGTAAACAGAAGAGATTAAAAAATCTTTCCCTTTAAATTTGGTTTAAGTATTTTATTTCACTTCTCTTTATTAGCTTAATATATTAACAGGGTTTAATTATATAAAGACGAGTGATGTAGCAATCTGAAAAAAAAGCAGCTGTAATAGACGGACAGACAAAGTGCCATAAACGTTTCCTTTTTACCTTATTTGTGCAGCGCCGCAAAAACTAGAGCTCTTATGTAGAGTGGCTCGATGTACTGGCCTCCGCGAGGAAAAAAACTGGATTGCAACCAGTGGACGCCAGATAAGCTAATGTTGTGCTATTAATTTCAGCTCCTATATGCGCTATTTATTCTTTGTTTTTATGTATTTCTGAGGTCCAAGGATTCGGCTGTTTATGTCGGGTTTCGGTTTTCGGTTAGCAACGAGTAAGTATGAGTCGGTACTTATAGTTTAAACAAGAGGGTGATACTACTATAATATTGTTTGCGAGTGTGTGTACCGTAATACAGTTCTCCCTTCAGACTTTATCATAACAATACATAACGTTGAACAGCTGCGTCACGACGTTCCGAGTACTCGTCCTGAAGATGGCCTTCTGAATAGGCTGAAACGGTCGTCGGCGTTACCGACCAAAATGAACGTAAGTTAGCCGTGTAAACACTATATCATCTCGCGTAACTTTCAATGATATAATTTATGTATCATAACACACAAAATGACTTAGAAATCCTTTTGAAAATAGACTAATCAATGGAATGGATTCCGTTACGTATCTATCGGTATTCTATTTTATTCTCTAAACTTATATTTCCGATTGTTATTTTTAGGGCTCCGTAGCCAAATGGCAAAAATGGAACCTTATAGTTTCCTCATGTCCGTCTGTCTGTCTGACTGACCTTATGTCACAATAGTTTTATTCGGACGCCTATAAGATTTACATTTGGAACTTATAAGGTTGTATTCATTGAACTGCCAAATTGTGCAAAATGTGTATGATTGTCAAAAATAAAACTAATGGTAGCACTCTATACATGTAATTGAGGGGTGATTTCTTTAGGGTTCCGTATCCGAAGGGTAACACGGGAACCCTATTAAGGGTTCGCTGTCAGTCTGTCTGTTGCCAGGCTGTATCTCATACACCGTGCAAGCTAAACAGTTGAAATTGTCACAGATGATGTATTTCTGTTGCCGCAAAAAAATACAAAAATTAAATTACACATTTAAGGGGTCTCCCATACAACAAACGTATTTTTAGGGTTCCGTACCCGAAGGGTAAAACGGGAACCCTATTACTAAGGTCTGCTGTTTGTCTGCCACCAGACTGTATCTCATGAACCGTGATCGAGTATCGAGTGCCGCGTGTCGAGTGGTGAGTCTCGAGTGTCGAATTCGACACTCGACACTAAACTTACACTCTACACTCGTCGCTCATCACTCGACAGTCGATAAACGACACTCGAAGATCGACTCTCGACACTCGACACCCGACAGTCGACATTCCACACTCGACACTCTACACTCAACACTTGAGACTGGACACCTGACACTCGACACTCAACACTTGGCATTCGACATCCGACACTCAACACGCGACACTCGTCGCTCGACACTCGACACTCGATATACGACAATCGGCACGACATTCGACACTTGAAACTCAACTCTCGACTCTCGAATCTCGACACTCTACTCTAAACACTCGACATTCGATATACGACAATCGGCATGACACTTGACACTTGTTAATTGAAACTCGACATTCGACTCTCGACACTCGATATACGACAATCGGCACGACATTCGACACTTGACACTTGAAACTCGACTCTCGACTATCGACTCTCAACTTTCGACATTCGACACTCGACACTTGAAACTCGATACTCGATACTCGAAGCTCGACTCTCGTTTCTCAACACTCGACACTCGGCACTCGGCACTCGACACTCGACACTCGACATTCGAAACTAAACTTGACAACTCGGCCCATTCATGCTACAGGCTAACAAAGCAAGTAGCAGACTCCACACCACTACAAGTAGTCGCTCCATACCACTACAAAGTAGTGGCTCTATATCACAAAAACAGGATATAAATCTATACTAGGATTGGTTCTGTTTTAGGTGTTTTACACTAGATGGGGTTCAGGAACTTCATTTTGACTTTGACTTCACAAAATTACCTCCAGCAGGTTTCTAACCCACGACCTCCGGATCACATGGCGCACGCCTTATGATCACATGGTGGACTACGGAGGCAGTCAACTCGCTGACCTCTAATTTTTTCGTGTAGAATATACAACTTTTGTAGAATGTAATAAAAACTTCAAACGAAATTGGTAAAAGTAGTTTATGAGTTATGATAATTTTGATATTCACATAAACTACTGCTGTCGAACAAACGTGATTTTAGACATTTTAAAATATTGAATATTATGTTAATAGTACGAAACTAACGAAACGAAATAGTACAATCTTGAGGGAGTCAATCTCGCACTTGGCAGTTTATTATTTATCTAGTATCGCGATTGCTTCGATAATTGGTTTGAACAAAATCGATCAAGTGTTTAGACATTTACCAAAGTATACAATGGGCTAACGGCTGTAGTTATATAACAAAAACGGAACCTTTAAGTATTAGTCTCGCCATGTCCGTATGTCACTGTCATTTTATTCGGAGACAATAGATACTACAGTAAGGTCTTGATACTTTAAATTCGGAGGTTTGATGTATTCAATAAACCGCTACAAAATTGTGCAGTATAATTTTGTAAAATAAAACTATTAAGGGTAGCACTTCATACAAGAAATGCAAATGAGGGATATTTGTTATTATTCCAACGGTAAGTTACAACCGACCGTAGATATCGCCAATGGTAGTGTTGGAAAAGAGCTTGAAAGCTCCTAGCAGCCCCAGGGGTCAGCGGAGCGGCCGTGGGCCGGATGCACCGGGGCACAGCTGTCGAGCATTGTGTGTTAATGCGGTATTAATGTATCCACCACGCGCCAAATCTTTTTGTCTCGCATACTACGACGTATCGGTGGCGGCTGGCGACGCAACGTGTGCATAATGCATGTACCTGCACATACATGCACCTGCGCGATGCGACGGTGACGATGATGACAGCGTGTTGGTTAAGTATTGTTTGTTAGTCCCTAACACCGTTTTGTCTAAAAAGCAATCTATGACACATGTATGTACATAAATAAATAAAAAAATATATACTGACAAATCATACAAATTTAGTTAGCCCCAAACTAAGTTCGAGACTTTTATTATGGGTAACTAACTCTAATTACCCATAATAAAAATATATTTTATAATAAATACATATATAGATAAACATCCAAGACCAATCAGAAAAAGGTCAATTTCGATCATGACTTTCGGCTTTCATCTGGTAGTGCTTGGATCAAGTAACAATTACGTTATCAGAGAAGTAGTTTCATGAAACATCCGATGACTATCGAGGCCGATATTTAGTACTGATATATAATACGAGTAAGTATCTCATATTTTATTAATTTCTGATTTTCTTTTAAATATTCTTTTATGAAGTTATATGTATATAAGAAAAATATTTTTCCTGCACTTCATTAAGTACCTATTTATAAAAATAGTAGGCGTATAAATTTCTACTTATCTATATAATGTTCATTCCAGTGGTTTAAAAAAATAGTTTAAAAAAAAATGCATTCCTTTCATAGTATTAAGGTAACTCTTTTATGGAATTTCTTGCTAATTTGTTTTCAGGTTCCTCAAGTCACGTAAGTTAGCATCAAGGTAGTATTTTTTGATTGTTCACCAACATCTGCATAAAATTAAGAAAAAAAGTAATAAAAAAAAAATAGTAATTTTAGAATGTCGTTTAAAGAATACTTTTTTCTAAGTCTTTTATGGGTCTCGGTGTGCGCTTCTGTAATAAAATTCCAACAGAATTACTAGCATTGTCAATTTCTAGGTTTAAAGCCGCAATAAAAACTCAATTAATCAAAAGAGCTTACTATTGTGTAAATGATTACGCTTGGAAATAATATCCTTTTGTACTTATTCATGAATTAGTATTATATACAGCACAGGACATTCCTAGCTTGATTTTAGTTAAATGTACATATTATAAGGTACGTTTTTATTTTTTAATTGTTGTTATTTTAAAATTCAAATATTGGTCTAGTGCCCCTCATGCTTGTATGGACCGATAGACTGCTGAGTTTCTTTCTACGTGTTCTTCTCAGTAGTGGTCGTTCCGAAACGCTGGTAGTTTGTAGCTTTGCAATTAATAAAGAAGTAATAAATTGACGATTCAAAAGTGTCACCATTTGGCCTACTTGAATAAAAACCATTTTGTTTACTTTTTTAATTTTGTAATCCAAAACTACATCAGGGATAAATTAACCGGCAAAGTGCGATTCGAACTCGCGCACGAACGGTTCTGTGCCAGATTATGATAATGGCTTATTGTAAAGTGTGTTGTTGAAGAAAATTACTTCGCCATGTTTTTGTGAACGAGCAAGCAGGTCACTTGATGTTAAGTGATCGCCGATCATATTTTGGTACTAGAGAAACATCCTCGAATATAACCCACTGAAGGTCATTTAGCACCTTTTTATATAATAACATATCTGAATATCGGTTCTAGGTCACCAAAAAGTTAATAAAGTATACTTAGCCAACAGCGCAAACAATATCATCGCAAATCATGTGTTTCAACGGACGCGACCGGCCAGTGGACGGCGCGCATCGCGCGGCGCAGCGCGCAGGTGCAGTGCAGCAGCCACAGACTATAAATACTGTGACAGTGACACGCTGACCGTCGCATTTAAAAACAATGGCCTTCCGCTTCCGCCATACTGCCAGACCTGATGGCGCCAGACCCTGGCCGTTTACTTGATGCTCAATAAACAATGAAATGTTGAAGCCCTTATAAACTGGTTATTTTTACATGTTTATTTCACGGACTGTATATTGTTACGGGCTACTGGTCCGTTGATTTGGAATGAAAACGCCTGCTGACACTGACGAGACTTTATTATCCGCAACACAATTACAGTTATTACAATTATCACACACTCACTTTTCACTTGTACCGTTGCTTTTTACAATCAC
>JADGIL010015715.1:0-35620 GCA_020352625.1 Cactoblastis cactorum
ATATATATATATATATATGTCCAACAGTGGACTTTTAGCGACAGAAATGATGATGCTGCTTTAAACGATTAAAACACTACTACAACTTGACATCACACTGAAATTTTATTTTAGTTACTCTTATAGAAACCTTCTAAAAAGTTTAAATACTCCAATAACAAACTGCTTCTACAAACATACCCTTACGTATAGCAGTTGTAATCCCAACAAGAAACTGGTAGCGTAGCAACAAACTGTTTAATTTACGATAGCATCACGAAACGTATCGAAGCCAAGCAAGTTTTAATGAAAACGCCCCTATTATGTCCTCCACAGCGCCAACAAACGGCCTTACACTCTTGCGAGGCTATGCGAGACGAACATCTAGCTACAATCAAATAAATATAGAGGAACACACAAATTGAGTTAGCCCGAAATTAAGTTCGAGTCTTGTATTATCGGATACTAACTCAACGGTACTATAATTTATAATAAATGCCTCTTTTATTTTTATGAACTTTAAATATCTGATTAAAATATTCATTCAGAAACTAAACCATCACTTTTACACGTCAGTTAACAAAAAAAAAACGCACAAACTATCATTTCAAAAGGCGCTGCTGAAAAGAACTGATAATTTTCCACACTCCAATTCCACTGGGCCATATAAAGGTTAGTTCCCGCCGTCCTGTATACAGTTACCACAAGATTGCGTCCATTCTTCAGAACCCTCAGGTGGGAGCGACCTTCCACCCCGAATTTATAACCCTTATTCTGATGTGAAGCCCTACTTTGTTTATAATAATGCCTTCTCGTGTTCTGCTATTTAATATAGAGTAATTAATAATGTGAACTCAGTTTGTGTTATTTTAATAAATAAGGGAAGAGATTTTACAAAGTAAACGATGCTTTTGCTAAAGTGGGATGCCTTAGAAGATACAAATACGGATACTCAAAATCAAAATATTTATTCAGAAATTAGACCTTCACAGGTAGTTTTTCACGTCAATATTAATTCAACGAAAGCATTTGGGAACGACCACTGCTGAGAAGAAATGCCGATAGACACTCAAGCAGTTTAGGTCCCTATTATTAACCATTTAATCATTTTTGGATAATATTTTTATATAGGGTGTGAATGACCTTTTGACGAGCGACAGAAGAGTATGGAAGAATAAGACATACTGCGCCGACCTGCTCTTTTGCCTCTTTCGTCCATTAAAAACAAATAAATCTTTTTTTTTAAGTAAGACTTGAGTGCGTTTGACCTCAATCTCACCTGATGGAAAGCGACGATGAAGTCTAAGGTGGAGCACGCAAACTCAAGTAATGCCTATGCACTCTTGCCTTAAATCTGTGTGGTTTATCCTCATATATTTATTTATATATAATATAACTTTTATACAATTACAGAGCGTACATGTCCGAGTATTGTGAGACACATAACAAACTAGCGCGGGCCAGCTATTATATCTACATTTGCGGTTTGAGTCCGCCAACTATTACTTTCCAACTTCCCTAAGGCTGTATGCATAGTGTATAAATATAATAAAAATATACCTATCACACAATGGTGTATAAATATATATATAAGTATATACTAATCACACCAATCGAGTTCATCCCAAACTAAGTTCTAGATATGTATTTTGGGATACTAACTCAATGATACTATTTTTTATAATAAATATATATATATATATAAAAAAAAACATCCAAGACCCAGGCCGTTCAGAAAAATACCATTTCCCATCGTGGTCTTTTTTTATGTCAGAGGGAGGCAAACGAGCAGGCGGGTCACGCGATGTTAAGTGATCAACGCCACCCATAGACAACTGCAACACCCGCGGAGTTACAGAAACGTCGTCGGCCTATAAAAGACCTCCGCCCTCTCCATTTGGGAATCGAACCCAGAAGCTCTCGGTTGAGAGGCAAGAACTTTACCACTGTGCCAACGAGGCCGTCATATTAAATAGGTGCATACAATGATTGTTTCGTATGCTATTGACATTTTATATTCTCCATTTGCGCTTTGAAAGTGTTAGTAAAATTATTTTTAAGTAAATTATTGATGTCAATCATTGCTGAATTGAATGAACATTAACCAAATTGACGATTCAAAAATGCTAGGTCCTAGTTTATTTTTACTTTGACTTTACTTATAGTGAAAAAGAGAGGGTAATTGTTGTTAGTAGGGATGTTTATGGCTGAAATTGTTAACTAATTATTATTATTTTTTATTGTCGACTTCAGTAAATGAATACAATTATAAATATCGTTCAAATGTTATTTTTCTTCTTGATTTAGAAAATGTGTGTCTTCAGTTGAAATCAAGAGTTAAACAGACTAAAATATCTTACTCCAGAATCCAATAAAATCCAATTGATGTTTACTAAAGTTATCATTAAATATTAATTAATTAATACATGATAAGACGAGAGAATCAAATATTTGTTTAGATTGAAAGGATCTCATTTTAGTAACATCAGTACTAATTTATCGCGGCTCGGATTCTGAACAATTTCCCGGGCTCACTTCAATTTAAACTTGTAAAGAGGCGCTCATCAGTTGAGAAGGACACCGGACAAAGACCGAAACACCCGAAATTTAAATCCTACCCGCAGCTGTGGACTGCCAACCTTAGAAACAAACAAATCGTCCCTCCCACACCCCCACCCCACCCCCGGGGCCCAAACACGAATGGCCGCCTTATACGACCACATCTTACAGGCCCCAATTCCTACTTCCTTTCCATTACACAGCCAGCGCTGACTAAACATAATCGTCGAACTTCCTTACGACTCTACCCTTCCGGCAAACTGCTCGCGACGCCGCAACAAGCAAAAACAAACCTTAACCAACACTACAAAAGTCCAAACCCGCTCACTCAAATTCCAACCAACTATCGATACCCAACGCAGAAATCTCAAACTAATACATGTATTATTTAAGTCGATTTTCGTCTACCTTCGCGAAAATATCCAATTTTCCTCGAACGACCGCTGAAGCGCCCGAGTTAAGAACGTGGACGAGCAAGTTGCGATGTTAACGGCGTACATTTGAATAGCTGTCGTGGTAGAAACTTATTTGCTGGGGTGTACGGGTGTTTCTTACACAAAAGAAGGGGGGCGGAGGGGGAGGGTCATGATAAATGGCACGATATTAATACCCGGGTCGGTGATATAGTATAGTTTTATGATCTTAGTTGGGACGTAAATATAAATCTGCTTTTCTGGTCGGGCGCCTGTGTTGTTACAGCGGTGCTTGTACGTCTCATAATGTCGCTTGCATCGCAAACGATACGTGGGAACTAGACCAACACGTGGTGTTATTCTGGAGAATATTTGTTTGTTTGCTTGGTTTTAATACTAAACTTAAATTCCAATTTGAAACATTTCACAAATTTATGCTGGAAATTTTAAGTAAACAATTCCACAAGTTAATTGATTTGAGTTTGAAATTTAATGAAATTTTTATATTTGGTTTTCGTCGGCAAGTTAATACAGATACAGTGCCACGTCTATTCCTTACGGAGTAGACAAAGCCGAGAGTCAAAAGACCCAAAGGCCATACCTAACAGATAATGGGCTGGTTAGCGAAATGGAGATCAAAATATATGTCCACAGATACTGATATATATAAATAAATTCACAGGCTCCTAGCCTATCGCATGCAACAAGAATCTCTTATAACAAGCCCTTTCCCTTGATAAACTTTTTACAATCTAAGTGCGAAGAAAAGCAGCTGGCCCATTTGACGTTTTTCTTTTGCTTCTAGAACAGCATGGAAGTGTATCGATTTAAAAGTAAAATAAAGATATTTCATAATAGTATATGTCCACACATCGTGTCTTTATCCCTTAACGGGGTAGACAAAGTCAAGAGTCGTGAGTCTTGAAAGCTACTCTTAGCAGTAATAGTAAGCTTATGGTCGAATAAAAATTCTGAAATAGCGACAGGTTGCTAGCCCATCGCTTATAAGAAGGAATCCCTTATTTGAAGCACTTTTTCCTGATTGACTTTTACAACAACTTCTGGAATTAATTATATGTGACAGACGGACATACAGACATGACAAATATTTCACACAGCCCTAAATTTACTCATACAACTTATACATCACCGGTCTATACTCCAAACGCTTAATGTAAAATGTCGAAGGATGTTTTTAAGAGAATTCTTTTACAAAAGAAATCCTTTTAGGCAGATTACAAAAAGTCGGAGCGTCTGGTAAATAAGAACTCACAATCAAACTGGAGCCGGAGATAAATTTTAGAGCAATTAGACTTAATCGTTGAGTAGCAAACGTGCGGCAATCTTCCCGCAGTTTGCGATCAATATCAGGGGCGCTCAACATTTAAAATAAAAAAAAAAAAAATATTTTTTTGACTTTTGAAAACACTTTTTCACGTCAAAATTTTAATAAATAAATAAATATATAGAGACAAATCACACAAATTGAGTTAGCCCCAAACTAAGTTCGAGACCTGTATTATGGGATACTAAATCAACGATACTATATTTTATAATAAATACATATATAGATAAACATCCGTGACCCAGACCAATCAGAAAAAGGTCATTTTCCATCATGACCTGACCGTGGATCGAATCCGGGAGCTCCTGAGTATTGGTCGTAAGTACGTTAACCGTTACACCACGGAGGTCGTCGGTTTTTTATTGCGAGTACCTCTTTTTTTATAGCAGAGGGCGGCAAACGAGCAGGCGGGTCACGAGATGTTAAGTGATCACCGCCGCCCATAGACAATTGCAACACCCGCGAGGTTACAGAAGCGTTGACGGCCTATAAAAAACCTCCGCCCTTCCCATGGGCCATGAAAATGGGCCTCCGGCTCAACTCTTGTGTTGCCACAAATAGATACCCTAAAGTTCTCGACCCCTGGCCAGTAGTTCATACAAACCACTGCGATAGTAAGCACAAGTCGAGCGCTGCGCTGTAATAAAATCTCGAACCGCTTTATGAATATTGTCATAGTTGTAGGTGATCATAAACAATGCTAGATAACTTCGTGACCGATGAGTTGTAGATACTATAGTAAATTACCACGTCTTTTTCCCTTACGGGGTAGACAGAGCCAATAGTTGTGGAGCTCGAAAACTACGCTTAGCAGAATGGTGGGCTTATGAATCACTGCTAGTAAAATACCACTTACTCTTCTTCAACGTGTCTTTATTCTTGACATATGTACGTTTTTCAATTAAAAAAAATTGCAAAATAAAATATTGAGTTCAAATAGTCCATAATTTAAACATCATCAATCATCATTTCATGACAATTTGCCAGTTAAAAATGAAGAAGAGTCAAAAAAAACTTTGTAATAGTTTGTACTTGAAAATTCAATGAAAAATAAATCGTGTGAGATAATAAAAAATATATAAACAAAAAGTTCAGTCACCCTTTTTTAACCCTTCACATATCAACTCGGGTACCAGCGACCGGGTCATGATGCTGACCACGTGACCTCTGAGGTCATCTACTTTTGTAAATCGATTCACACGGTATATAAAAGTATACAAAGAATCTATAAATAATCTACTATTATCATACAGAGAGAGTAGAGTTTATCAATGTAATTATAATAAATAATCAAACCATATTGCATGACCAATTTAGTTTGTTTTTTAAACTTCCAATAAATTTGCATGCTATAATCTAATGGCTGTATAGGATGGCAACTTATGTAAATTATGTACCAACTTATGTATACCCTGTACAAACGCAAATAAATTATTCTATTCTATTCTACAAGACGGTTAGACAAAGAATTGTAGCCTGGCTACGAGATGTAAAGCGTAGCACAGCTACGATAGTCGTAGGCGTGCTACGCAAAGGAGTAGACTTTGTATCTACGCATTGCAGTTTTAAGAGTATGTATGTATGTATTTTTCTTATCATAATTAAAAAAGAAAAAGAAATTAGGACACTGAAAATCAAAATTATAGATTAGTAGGTAATTTTATATTTTGAATTGTTACAATAACTGTTCGATAAGTTTGTACTAGTTTTTAGTTGAAACTTGATAGGTTTGTGTAATATCTAAGTTTATTATATTGTTAATCAATGTAACTGTTTGTTTCCCAAATAAAATAAAATAATTATATCTTATTATTGTTTTTTATAAATAACAAAAGTGCTCTATACATAAAAACAAATATATCTTATATAATAACAAGATTAACAATCAATAATTTTTGAAGTAACTAAATGGCATTTAAAGGCTGGCAACGCTCCTGTGACCCCCCAGGTGTTGCAGGTTACTATGGGCGGTGGTGATTACTTAACATCACGAGACCTGCCTGTTCGTTGTTGCCTCCCTCTGTCATAAAAAAAACTTTTTGAAATCGTTTCATTTTATTTTGTTTACACTAACGAAAACCAATGTATTGATTTGATTTATCGCTATTAGAAGTACAATTTAAGAATCTTTTTGTAACAAATAATGACGATCTTATAGTATCACTAGAGGCCCCCCGCGACTTCGTCCGCGTGGAAACTCTATCAAATTCAATTAGGAATCAATTCCGCAGGAACTCCGGGATAAAAAGTAGCCTATAAGATATTCTGGGTCTTCAGCTACCTACATACCAAATTTCATCGTAATCGGTTCAGTAGTTTTTGCGTGAAAGAGTAACAAACATCCTGACATACTCACAAACTTTCGCATTTATAATATTAGCAGGATGTATACTTGAAAACAAACTAAATTACATAATACAGCAAAAAAATTTTTTTCGCAAAGTTATACAACTTTTAAACTCAGATTTTTAAATCTATGTAGACAAAGTCACATAAAACAGCTTCTTCAATAATAATGATATCTAAACCTGTTTGTCTAGACAGCTTCTCTTTCTGGACAAAAAACATCTCATCTTTGGACAAAATCTCACGAAACATCCAAAGAGGTCAAGGAGGCCAAAATAACCCTTTTTTTCTCACGATACTCTCCTGATCTTCTTAGAAGTTTTAATAAAAATAACGTTCCATAATTTGCAACGGTTTCTTTAGAATTGTAATCGAATTTTTAAAAGAGTGAACTAAAAAACAAATTAATATAAAACAAATTAGAAGATGAATGCGGGAATACTAATGTTAGGAATAAGTCTCACGACGCAAGAGAGCTCTGACTACCTCGTAAGGTAAAGACGTGTTATTCTGTATCTGTAAAAATATACTCGCTAGAATCTTTAAAATCCAGTGTAACTTTAAAACTTAAGTTATATTTGAATATTTAGAAATAGTTTATTTTTCTTAATATTTCATTATCCAAAAACGGGTTTCATCGCGAGTTACATTAAACATTAGTCTTTTCAGTTATACTTGTTTTATCTTACGAGAGACGTTCGATCGCTGACCTGGGGTCGTCTCGGCCGCGATTCCCACGCAGCATCCGAAGGGTTGACCGTCAAATAATAACTTTTATTATTGACTGTCTGATATTCATAACCGGTCTCGTATTTAGAAAACCTTTTATAACCTGTCTCAGTGGTGTAGCGGTTAAGATTCTAGTCTGCCAGTCTGATCGTTCGATATCAGTTCAATATGTGTTATAATAAATTTTAAAAAATAATATCCCGAGTAAATTATAACGTTATATAAATTATAACATTATATAATACATAACGAATGTGTGGGGGCGGTGTGATAAGACAGGGGTGGCAGGCAACGAAACTTGGGGGCGCACGAGAAGACAGCGGGCGAAGACGTGGGGCAAACTTATAGAGATGATATAACCCATTTTGTTTATGAGAAATGATCATGTTAACTCTTATAATGATATATAAAGATTAGGATATTGTCTGATATTTCTACCATAAAAATGTAGTTGTTTCTGTAACAGTATATTAAATCCTAGCTATTGCCCGCTTTTTCGCTCGTGTCAACTAAAATAAAAAAGTGGCCTATGTCACACTTCAGACCTACAGCTTCACATAAAAAATTACACTAATCCATTGCTCCGTTTTGACGTCAAAAAGGACAAACAAACAAATACACAATCACATTTATAATTTTAATATAGTTATACTGCCACTGGACTATGTCTGCTGTACATTAGACGTCGGCAATGAAAAAAATACACAAAATTATTTTTTTTCAATTAATGCTCAAACCATATAAAAAGTCGAGCTTAAATATTGAACATTTTTTTATTGTTTCAGGTATGGTAATTAATCCCAAGAAGAACAAAAACGGTCAACTATTTGATACACTCTGCTAGCAGTCTAGAAGTATGGTCTGTATAACAACATCATCACAGAAGGCGAATAAGATCATACCAGCGAATCTTTACGTATCACTACTGCAGCATCTTTCGTAACCAACCGATTACCAAATTTCACTACAGCCAAGATCAACAATATTTCACTAATAAAAGACCACTTCAGTATTCAAACACAATAAAACCTGAAAATAAGTAATGCGGATTTTCTACATTCCATGGAAAGAATCATTTTAAAGAATGAAGAATCGAATAACTGATAAATTACCAGCGATTCAAATAGATAGAAGACGTATTTTAAAAACAGTTTCAGCATTTTAAGAACTCCATCTACGAATCTAGTGAAAAATATGAAGATTTCAAAAATCAAGGTGGCGGTATTATCAGCTCTGCACATTTCTTTCGGGGTCCACTCGGGCAGAGTCCGGGCGACTTTCGTGAGGGTGAAAGCAGTTTGAAAGTCGGGTCGGTATTGATCGAGTGTCTTGCGGCCCCCCTCCGACCCCCTCCCCTCCCCGCAAGCCCCACATACACCCCCGCGCTTCATAAGGAGCACCCAATTCTAAGGATATCTTTATTATTTAGGGCATGTTTCACCACTTTATAACTATTGTTCTCATTTGAATAAATTTTCTATATCAATTTAATCGGTTAATTAAATACCATTAAGTGGTCAAACACGCCCTGACACTTGTCGCCGTTTTATGCTGAACGACTTTTTATACTTCGCCAAGTCTTTTTTTTTTTAATTTCAAAGAAAAGCGTTACATAAATACGGTTTACAAAGAAAAAAGTTCGCAAACTAAAAAGTCGTCCGGCGTAAATAAAGTACGGTGTACACGACACGAAGTTGTTTTAGGGCTAACACCGAGATGTTTTTATTTTTCTACTAATTGGGTGTAGGTTGTGGTGCATGAGTTTTTGATACTAAAATAATGTAAGTAAGAGTTTTGTCACAGTGTTTAAGTCTAATTTCGTAAAATGATGTAGTCTAACTTCGTAGAAAGAATTTTAAAATTTAAATGCAAAGCACATCTTCGGTTATTGTACAAAAAAATTTTTGTTTTCTGGCGGCTTTTGTTGATTTAGGCTCAAATATAATCATTCATCCATCATCATAATACATTCTGTAACGAGAAATTATATACTTAAAAAGGTTAATTTTAAATTATCTTTACTGTTGGAGCCAATGTGTATATGAGTTTATGAAGTGACCCACTTATACTAAATTACATAAATACATGCAATCTTCAAAAAATTATATACTAAATTGTGAAAGCAACATGTGTAAATCTTTAGATTGCTCTTTGTCATAATTTTCAATATTCAAGAGGAAAAAAATATTCCGGCTGGCCTACTTGTAGACCATCGACACACGACACGATCGTCTCGTCTTACGCACTTCATTTGATTAATGCGTGTACTAACAAGCAAACGACCACTCGAGATAACGATGATAAATACCGTGTGCGCTCGCCTTTAGAACGTAGGCAGTTCAAATATAGAACGTCTGCCGAGCGAACGCGTAATATTGAAATTCTATTTTCAAAATTTTTATTGACTAACACAAAAACAAAAGGCCATCAATAAAATGACAACTAGTCAAATTAGAAACATTTTTATAAATCAAAACCTTTTTATATACTTGACACTGGCAAATGCACAGAACGTGCGGCGCCATATCAACTCCACTGTGTGGAGTAAAGAAAAAAAAAACTTTTTTTTTTGTTAATTTTGTCCATTAAGGAAAGGAAAAGGGATCCGAAGCCCTAAATTAAAAACAAAAGGTAGCTATGGGATTTATATAATAAACAAAATCATGACGTCATCGTCGAAAAGCGTTCTTAATATTGTTAAATTTAAGATAAAAAAATATATAAGAATTCGAAAAGAGAATAGCTATATTATAAGAATAATATTATTAATCGTAATATTTTTTTTTAACGGACTCGTTGGCAATACAGTATGAGTTTTTAAATAGTTGCCACTGGTCATCTAATATTTGTTTGTTCATTGGGTTTTCCTTTTACATAAATTGTAATTTTCAAATGATGAAACTTATTTAAGTACATCATAAAATTAATGACAATAATTTTAATAAGTCATGATATCATTTTTATTTAAATGGAAATATAAAGATATCTTCTATTCTGTCAATTAAAGTTTCTATTGAAGCAGACAATGTCAACAGTTTATAATTTTTTTAATTAAGTAACGTTTTAGGTATAGGTACTTATCTCTGCAACATCTAGCAGAAGAGCAAATCTCCTATTTCAAAGATTGTTGATTAAAAAAAAAAAGTTATTTATTAGCAAAACCAAATCAAAACCACCAACACGTTTCATTTTATTCTCGTGTCCCAGTAAATAGTTGAGTAATTCGAAAGCAACGCATAGAATCGGCTAATTAACTATTCGAGACCCGCCGTGTCCCTTTTCGCTACGTCCAAATAGTCGCCAAACGTTCCGTTGCCGAAATAATTAATGGACATCCTACAAAGTGGGTTTTAAGACGAGGGGGTCGATCGATATACAGCCAACCGCCTTGCCGGACGAAATTCGTGGCAGTATCTTCTTTCGCTCCTTAGCCATCCGCGCGCCCGCTATCAAACCAATTTAAAAAGATACGTACGAAGTCATTGCTAACCGCTTCTAGTATACAAAGAGATATAAGCGCGAGCGGGAGGGTAGATCACGTTAAATTGGTCGAGTTTTCTTCGTTCTGGGTTGGGTCGGGTGAAGTGTGAGTGTGTGAGTGCCTAACTTTAAGACTGTTAGTGGGGTCGCAATCAAACCCAGAGGTTTTCATTAGAGGAGATGGTTATCGCGTACGTGTCTGGTTTGATGAGAACGACCGTTTTGACCCGGCCCTGTGTAACTTGCTTTGATTACTATTTACGCATTGGTGGGACTTAGTTTTGTGGGAACTCGTATATAAATAAATTTGATCCCGATGTTTGACTAGACAAAAAATCTTTTGATGGGATATATATTTAAAAGATCATCATAATTTTCATGCTCTTTCAGCCAACTACTGGACTTATAAAATTATATTGATTAGTAATAACTTATATGACCCCGGGTTCAGAAGCGTCATTGCAGAAGATGCAATTGAGATAACGATCAGATAAAACAAATAATTAAATTAAAAATTTATAAATGCAACGACAGAATATCACACTTCTAACGGCTCTATGCCTCTCTTTGTCTGGATTTAAAAACATAGCTATGAACACTCTGGATTTAGTTACCTTTCTAACAAAAAACGAATTATCCAAATCGGTCAGCCGTTTGGAAGCTTTAATACCACGGACAAAATAACACACATACGTCGAACTTATAACACCCTTCTTTTTGTTGGAGGTTAAAATCCTTAAATGTTAAAAAATACATATACAATTATATCATTATATGATTAACCAAAATATATGTTATGTAGAGACAAATTTTAAATATTCTTACTGCTTTCAAATGCTGCTTATAAATGCAAAAGTGTGTCCATATTGTTACCTATTCACGCTTTATTTACACAACCAATCGTTTACATATTTCGTATATTAATTAAAAAACTTTTTATCAACGAATAAATAAATATTGCCGGAAGTAAAACTCTACTTTAAAAATTAACACGAAGGATATGGGATACGTTTTATCCACGAAAAAAGAGCTGTTGTCGTGAGAAAAATACTACTCTCATTAAATCTAATATGATACCAGAGCAAAGCCACTGATAAAAGCTAGTGTATACAAAAAACGTAATAAAACAGAAAAAACAACAACAAAAAACGTAATAAAACAGGTTTCTGTACAGGGTGCACCTTCTTAGCAGTGAATATTCCAATATGCTAGTAATTTGTCACTTTAATACATTTTCGCTTTACAAAAATAATTTCTACAAAGATGTTTTTATAAACATTTATTTGAAAACAGTTAATCAAACGTTGTCCTTTACTCTGAAATTACACTTTTGAACAAATTTAATGTCTAAAAAATACTAATAAAATATTTTAGTATTCGTAACACTCTTTTTACGTATCTGGTATGGCAGTTGTCCATTGGCAACGATAACCACTTCCCAACTAATATTCCGTTTCTATAATTGACCTATAGGTAACATAAACACAAAAAAAATCGAATCAAATTTAAAGCTGTATCATCTAATTGGACTTGAATTAGAAGTAACATTCGTACATAAATTTCAAGAAATAATCGTTTTATAGCACAGAATACTCTTACATATCTACCGACTTTTTTAAAGTGTAGAATGTATCAATTCCTTTTAAAAAATGAGTAATTAAGTATTCAAGTGTCGTACAGCACAAGGGCGAAAATAGCTTGCCGGATCAGCGGGAATGGAATTATTATCCAGACAGACGCTGATTATGTTAGCTGTTGTCACGACAAATTTTATTCTATTTTATTTATTTAGGACAATAAATAATTGTACAAGAGACACTTTTGCAAAAATATTTACAAAAAGTTAGTTATATATATATATACATGTACAGCCAATATTATTCTACTCGTGTCATTGAAAATATATTTCAAAGTAATTGTAACTCAGAACAAGGTCAACTAAAAGACATTTCAGTTAGAAATTAGTGTAAATATAATAGAGAGGTAACGATATACAATTTAACTATAACACAACTAAAATACTTATAAAGCCCTTTCTAAATGAAGATAGGTAGCTATTCTATGCAGACACCGGCTCGGTCACTTTTTGTACATCATAACTGCATACAATGATACTTTGGCTGAATGAAATGACGGCTGATGTCGCTTGGGCGTTGTTTAAAAAAAATCTAGAGTTGGAAGTTAAACAATTTATTTTTTTAAAAGGGAACCGCCTTTAATAAACCTCTTTTTTTGTACCAAAAGCTTCTCCTAAATATAATAAGCATTCTTCTGCAAACTAAATCCAAATCGGTTCAACTTAACGCGAGATAATCGCGGACAGCATATGTACACACATACATACGGGTCAAGCTGAAAAAACTGATAAAACTCTGATTGTTTGGTCTTTTTGGTCCGAGTTCTAAATATAACTTATATAGTGTAGACAACTTATAAAATTTCGCGATTGAAATAAACTGTAATCAAAATTCAGAATATAATTTGGTTAACCTAAAACTACCGCAACATGGTGTAAAAGGTGCATTATCTGATTATAGACAAAAAATAAATAAATAAAAGTGAACGAGTCAAATCAAATACTTTTAGTGCCTATAATTTTAGTAAACAAAAATAAAACGTATCGATTTAATGTACATACTACCTTTAACAAAAAATCTCATATATCATCTCATCATATGTATGGTAGTTTCATGGTCATAATTTCATTCTGTTATGTATTTAAAATGTCAAATGGTGATCGTATCGCTAATATGCAAAAAATAATAATTTTACAAATTTATTGACGTCTACATTTGAATAGAAGGCTACGTGGTGGGTAGGTCATGTTATATGTATATCCCAACAATTCTCTAATCATAAATGTTGATTTGTTGTTTTAAAAGAACATAAATAAATTATTTTTATTAATTTTTCAAGCGTGAGTAGAAGAGATTTTATAATAATTATATACTTGAAGCCTATAAAAACGAATTTATTTCATAAAGGCAACACAAAAATCTAAAAATATACTGTGAAACATCCGCATGACAAAAGATAAAATAAGAATGGGAAATGTATAAAATTTACATGAGGCGAGACTTGCCGTCTGAAGCGGTAAGGAAAAATTGTTTAAGCGCGTCTCTCCGTTCAGGGTTGCCACTAACAAGAAAAATAATATTACATTAATTGTAAATCATAACAAATATTTAATCTCCCGGCTTATGGTGACAGATTGTAGTCCATACTAGAAAAGGAAAAAAATGTAAATTTAAATATTTTAAAAGTCCTACGTCTAGTATAATGCTACCATTCTAAATATATTTTAGCATTAACACATAAAGTTAATAAATATGGCATATATTGGCATACTTACACTGCCCTCAATACAAATCCATTTGTACCTAATATTTCACCAATTTTATCCACATCATCGTCTCAGCCGCAAGATGTCTCCACTGCTCTATAAACCGCTCCAAAAACTAAACGAATCGAAAATGGCACCTGGTACTAGTTTTGTGTAATCATTGACTACTATTTACAATTGTAATAAAAAGGTTGCGAAATTAAAATGCGGTCACATTAGAAACTATAAAATGTTACTCTTTTGACGATCCATTAAGTATACTTTAATTATTTATATGATAAAACATTATTACACAATATACAAATATTAAAAGAGTTTGAATTACAAAAAGATATGGCGCCATTGTCACACGCACCTATCTGTAAATTTATTATTTTTGTTTTTTACGGCTCTTGTCTTTGTCTTCCCAAACCTTTCTTAATTAAGAGTCTTTTCTAACGACACGGAATAATAATAAACCGCATTTATATAGTACGACAATAAAATATCGTCTAACAGTTCGTTCGTCCTCAATAAAATTATTGTGACAACCAGTGATTATACCTATAAAAAAATTTAATCCCGCCGACACAATATAACTAAACGCACGTCAAACTTACCCCTTTTTTGCGTGAGGGGTTAAAAACTGAGCTAAGAAACACTCTCGATTAGGTCACGTTTTTAACAAAAAAATTATCGGTATAAAAAATCGGTTTATCCGTATGGGAACTATCACGACACACTATCAGAATTACACACACACACACACACGTTTAACATATAACACCCATCTTTTTGCGTCAGGGGTTAAAAATAAGTCTTAATATATGAATATTTATTTTTTAACACAACCGTCAACCCTACCCGTTACTCACAGCTTAAAGTAGCAGAAAAAGATTTGAATAAAGTTGTCTTCGTGCGATTTTATTTTCCCTCCCTTTCGCAGTCTATTCAGAGACGGCTTGGGATGAATAAGGATGGGAATTAAAGTAATCGCCTTCTGAATACTTAAGTAGGTGGTTTAAACGCTTTTGCGACTGAAAATATATCTAATAGTACGTAGTCTTTCGGATAATCAGTTTTTTGTGGAAGTATATTGATTTTCACTGTGTCTATTCTGTTATTAGATAGCTTTTACTTAGTGACTTTGCATCCGCGCGTAATACTATACTTATATCTGGTCCTAAGCTTCGCATCCTCGCGTAATACTACTTATATCTGGTCCTAAGCAGCCTACTTTTTAGTTTTACGAAGGTGTTTTAAATATTCGCCTTTATAGTTTTAATTCAATAACACTTAAATTTTATAGGTATGAATGGTATTTGGTTTATTAATGGTACCAAAATATTTTGATTTTCCAATTTTGTTAAGTACCTAAGTACTTGTTTACTGCATCTTTCATTAAACCAAGTATTTATTAAGACCAAAAAACGTCGTAAGTAGGTAACTATCGCTATGAAAATATGAAAATTTGTCTCTAAATCGTATTCAAGCGCTATCCAAGGCAAAAATCATTAATCTTAAGAGCAATTTTCATAAATTTATGTAACATAATTTGCGTCTATTAAAACTTCATTATATTTTATAAATCAAAATAATATGCTTTGAGAAGCACCACACCCTTAACATCTCAAACAGCCCTTTTTAACTTCTCAACCAACGACAAAGCTAAATGGCTATTTAAAAATGTTCGGGGTGTCAAGCCGAATACCTCAGCTCGCCTAAGGCAATTTCTAATAAAGAAATACCGAATCGTGACGTAGAATCGCTAAGAGTCCCGCGCGAAATCCTAAACGGGCGGGCTGAATACAAAACAGCGACCCTACCACCCCCCGCCTCCCAGCACGTACCCCCACCCCCCGCACCCCCACCAGTCTTCATGCCCTTCTTCCTTAATGTGTAACAAAGACACCCCTCTTACGCTTCACGTATTTGTGTAGTTTTCATTTGCACGTGTGTGCGTGCGCGTCGCTGTGTGCGATAGTTTCGAATTTCAAATATTTCATATTAAATTTCAGCCCTCTATCAATATAAAGTTGGGTTATCTTTTGTTGGATAGAATAGTGATATAACTATGGCCGTTAGTTTTCTGATAATTTATATTCGGTTGTATAAGTTTATAACTGTTTTGATGTAAAAAAGTTTTTCAATACGTAAAATAATTTTGTCGATCACGCGTCAACAACTCACCAATCAAACATTAGATACGTAAAGTTATCTACTTATAAATATATCAATTCTAATAAGAATTAAAAATCAAGCAAGTTCAATTCTAATAAAAAACAAGAAAGCGAAGTGGAAAAAGGAAACAAATTCCTGTTTAAATATTCTAATCGACCACTAAAGGTGTCAATTAGAAAAATGGTTTCACGCAAATTGTTCAACGGCGGGCGTTAATGGCACCAAGAAAAACTGGTGGTGGCGGTGCACTTGCGGCTAAAGTGTGAAACTTCCCGCCCGCTCTGCCCTCTCTCTACCGACTATTTAAATTTAGAATGCATATTTTCACTTTTAAATTTCATTTCTCAGCGCCAATTAAGAGTGCAGTTCCAATTTTAAAATTTTAATCTTAAAGCAGACATTTCTTACCTGCCAGACTCGTGTCGCTAATAGTTTTTTCGGTAAAAAATATTAGTTATTCTTGCTTCCAACCTTTTTACTTATTAAATTTTTGCTTTTATGCATTAGTTTACTACAATTTTTGTAACGCCGTCACTAAATTACTTAAAATCGAGAAATTTCAGCATTGGTCAGTGTACTATGTTTGTTTGCGAAAAACGAAATAAGGGTGACTCCTGATTTATGGAGTTCTGCTTCCGTCGCGGCGTCATTATGCTAATGCCTCTATTATAAAGACAACGGCCGGTTTAATTCATAACCTGCTATCAAATGAGTTATTTCAAACCACGGAAATATTTTAGTACATATCTTGCTAGTTGTTAGGGAGATTCATACATACAGAATCACGTCTTTGTCGCTTACAGGGTAGACAGAGCCAAGATTCGCGAGAGCGAAGGCGACGCTTAACAAATTGGTGGGCTTGTTGGTGGAATAGAAATAGTGACAGGTTGCTAGCCCGTTGTCTATGAGAAGAATTACGGAGAAAACAAGTAATAGATTTTAACTTATTTCTGTCATTGGTAAGGTGAGAAAAAAATAATTAAATTAATTTTGTATAAGTATGTTGCATAGAAATTTTTATTGTTTTTCTAATTAACATTTCAACTAATTATATTTTCAAGAAATTAAAAATACTTACTTCCCTTAAAAAATAGAAACATTTCGGAATAAGAAATGAAAGTGAAAATTACATATACTAACGTTTACACCAATACTTAGGTACTTAGATCTGATACTTTAGTAACTAATTCATAAATTGTAAACATTCCATCAATATGCAGACCTTAATATCAAAATTCTTGGCTCTGTCTATGCCGTCAAGAATAAAACGTGAATACTGTGTCTGTGAAAATAAATAGAAAACAATAGCGAAAATATAAGTGAATATAAACAGTTACCTTTCACAAAATGTAGTAGGTAACATGAGTATTTTTTTCTTCAGCAAAAAATCTAAGATTCGGCCTTTTAGAGTTAATTCTTTATTACGGCATTCACTATCTCAATTGCCAGGAAATTAACCTTAATAAGGTTTAGTAACCATTTTAGTCTTTAATTCGTGGGCGCTGATAGAGCCTAAATAATATTGTGGCCTAAAACCAACCTGTTAAAATATCCAAAGCATTATAGACCTTAATTTCCTTATCATAAAGGTGACAATTGTATTGTAAATAAAAGACCAAAACATGTTTGCCAAGGTATTTCGCAGCGGTCCGCTCGGTAATTTTCTTTTGGATGCTCCGATGGCGCGAAAAATTGTGTTTTTCAATCGTTGTTGACTGAACTCAGGAAGGATTTATATTATAAGTTCTTGGAAAATACCGACGACGACTCAATTCTCATTAGAACAAATTAGTGTGAATTATAGCGAGCTTGAACCTTTAGAATGCTCTATTTAAAAATATCTCTTTCATTTTATTTTTTTCGACGAATAACTGTAACAATTGCTTGCTTTCAATGTCTTGTCTGTTCTTTTATTTCTCTTGAATGATGGTTTACTCATTTATAGTAATAAAATAATTATTTTGTTAAAAAATAATAACGTAATAATAAATGTAAAATCTAACTTGTTGCCACTACCACCTTTCAGTTTGACTCGCATTGCCATCTAGTGGTGAATAGTAAAACTGGGAAAGGATAACTATTGAACGGTAGATGTCACTATATCTAAAATTAGTACGACTTTTGATCACTGCAGCGCTTTAATAGCTACATAAACAAGACATCTGTTGGCCAATAGCTGTAATGAAAATTTCAAAATTATTTTACCATAGAGGTGTCGGTCATTCATCTAACTATTCAAAAAAATGTCGCATAATTAATGGAAAAATATAATTGTAAGATGCTTATTCAAATTATCCTCATAATGTTTTTAATTAAAAATTTAAACTCAAATTACAGAATAATTCTTTCTAGTTTCCAAATTTCATGTAACGAACATAATAATTAATATTAAAGTAAAATTTTAATTCAAAATTAATCCAGTAACTCGGTATTTAATTAAACGGTTTTAAATTATCATCATAATTAATAATAAGTTTTTGAATATATTAGTACCTAATTAATTATATTAACCTAACCTAACCAACAAAAATACTATTTAAACAATTATATATCGATTAATCGCTGTTTTGTTGCAAACATAAATTTTTTTTTAGATCATTTCATATATATATTTAGTTGGTCAATTTATTATTTCTCATAATAAAAAAAAATAATATCATATGACCCGTGTTTTGCATTTTTAAATATCTCCATTGTCAGTATAATTAAAAAAAAAAAGTAAAAAACATTCCATTTTATTTTCTTCATTAATTAAAACATATTCTTTTTATAAACGGCCAGCACCAATATGGTAATCGATACACAATAGATCACATTAAAATGACAAAACCAACGCAGCTGCTGGACCGGTCTAGAGTAGTCAGAGGGAGAAATCCTATTTATACTTACTTATACTGACCAATTTGAAATTTAAAATACGTTCTTTAAAAAATAATGTTATAATAATATGTTGATTACGTAAATCGCTTATCTACATCTAATATCTATATACACATATAAAAAACAATTGCCGTTTATTTATCCGCTAAAACTCGAGAATGGCTGGATCGATTTGGGTAATTTTGATATTGAAAAATTTTTGAAAGTTCAGGCAAGGTTTACACAGTGAAGTTTTGAAACTCCCACGTGAGCAAAGCTGCGGGTACAGTAAGTATATTACATAACTCATTTTGAGGAGCTACTAGTGTAGGTAAATATGGCGGAAATTATTAAATCAGAAAAATTAATCGTTAATCACTTTAAAATAGCTTCCTAGTCAAAAAGTAAAAATAAAATACAAAATTTGTTTATAAAATTATGTTCAATTGGAAAGTCTTACAAAATTATTATTATAGTTCCTTACATAATCATCGTGAACTTATAAGAAATCAATCTAGAAAATAAGGATCCCATTACTTGTTATAGTTTCTCATACGTAGTAAACTGAACAGACAGACGCACGAGTGATTTTATAAGAGAACCGTTTTTTTCTTATTGAGGTGCGGAAACCTTAAAAACAAATACTTTAAACTGTTAAATTAGATTATCCCAACTTAGGTACTACTCCTTCCTAACCTATTATATTTAAGAAACAAGTCAAAAATATAAGTCTATATAAAACCAATAGTAAAATATTATTGATCCAACATTGTAGGATTATGAATCTTAAGATAACAGTTATTAGTAAACATAGTCATTGAAAAACATAATACCACTTAATATAAAATCATAATTTTATATCTACAATATCCCAGGAAAAAATATTTTATAGGAATGACAAAAATTAAATATATAGGTACAAAGACTCTTTCGCATTTAAAATAGATATTGGTTAGTAATGTATGTATGTATATAATGACAAATTTGTAAAAATGGATATCAATAAATTTTGCCCTTTTTGACGGGTAAACAATTTTAATGATAAGACCGTTTAAGACCTTTAAACGAAGCCAATTTAAAACCTTTTTTATCCTTACTATGAGTTTTCGCAGCACTTTTCTTAAATATTTGTACTAAGATTGTTCTACTAACTACAACACACTTATCTCATCTGATAATAAAATATTTTTAATCATAAGTTTTACTTAAATCTTGCTAGAAAATATTAATATCGATCAACACACAGACCCATATTACTAGTCTATAACAGCCCTCCATTTTTTGTGACCGGATTTAAAAAAATATTCCAATAAAATCTATCAGTTTCATGTCTATTAATCGGGTGCCTAAATAAAAATCGTATTGTTCCAACGGTGACACATTGGCGTTCATTCGATGCTCGCAAAAGACAAACAGACTGACAACGAAGAAAATAATAAAAAGCATAGCGTACAACCGCGCACGAAAAGGGTTCATCGTTAAAATCTGGTACCAAAAGGTCATATAAGTAGGTGGCAGTCGTATAATTAAGAAAAATCTAATATATCGTGTTGTGGGTATAAATATCACAGTTGGATTTTTTTAAAATTCAAGTACTTATATTAAAAGTCAATCTACTTGTTGACATATATTGTCGTTAAATTACGTACAATTGAATTTACTACCAATATAAAAACAAAAGAAGCGACGGCCCAAAAAACAAATTAGTATTTTCTTCTAATAAAATGTTATAATGTAATAAGTTGTACATATGTCTAATAGTACATATCTCTAAGCAATTATATGTATCTATTAAAAATCCAGTGACGACTCTTAATCACTAAACAATATAAAACATAGTCGGTTTCCGCCGTCTGACCTTATGTACACATCATCTAACAACTAACCCTATGTACACTCACAAAAAAACTAACATCTTTAAAATTACGCAACAGATTTTTGATACGGGTTTTTTAAAACAAAGGGTGATTTACAAGGAGTTTTTAAATCTGTGCCAAGCCGAGGCGAGTCGTTAGTAATATAAAAATTAGAATTAAATATTTATAGATGGAAATGAAAAGATGTGCGTGCATTCAAGGATTTATCAATATAAACCAGACTCTTAAAAAAAAATGTAGACACTCACTGACAAAACTCTTATTAGGATTCAAATTGATGTCTCCTATTAAAATAAGAATATCATTACATCATCTGGGATACCATTGTAATAAAAAATTTCTTTTTTCGGAAATATGTATGTATTGTCATTTTTGGAACGCATGTGATAAGAAATATTTTAAGTTTTGGGTTAAATTTATTAACAAATTCAGTTGTTGTATTGTACAAATTTTTTACACATTGAGATCATGATTTTGAATAAATGTTTCTTTCATTCAAACTTTTATTTTTTTCCCCATAAAACCCTTACACATTGTCTTTGAATGTTTGGTAACGAGACCTATTTTTTTTATTATTGTGAATAGTTCTTAAAAAAATCCTGTTGATTGGTTTTAATTAAGTAACTTGTAATCTGATTAAAGACAAAATTATCGGAATAGAATATTTATATTTGTTTATAATATAATATATATAAACAAGAAAAGCATTAATTATGTTTCACAGGCTGTTAAAATGTATTTTTTCACAATTCATAGCTAATTAGCTCTAAAGAAATTTCGAACCGTGAACTTATTCCGTAATAACGGAATAAGTACTAACACAATAACACTTTTATAACTAAACCATGTATAGATCAACATCCTAGACCTGACTAGAAATTGAACCCGACACCTCCAGAGAGAAAAGGACGAAACATATTTAAAAAAATAATAACAGACCCATCCTCGTTTTTTCTTAAGAATAAAACTTTCAAATTAATTTAAAAGTACGTTATTTATACAATAACTTCTGAACGCGACGGTACCTGTTGAGCTCGCCTCATATTTTTATTCTACACCGGTTGCGCACTAAAAATGGAATAAATCAAAATAACCGATCACAGGACAAAAGCTCATTCACATCGTAACCAGTTTTTTTTTCATCATTTTGAGGGTTAAGAGCGCAGCATCCGCGGACTTTTGTCATCGGAAGACAAAGTGCGGACCGGTTTCCTTTATTTTGGTAAATTTGGGTCAGCAACGGACATTCGATCAGTTTGAGTCTAGTTTCTGTGGCATACGTTACTCATGAACATGTTCGAAAGATTTGGTAAGTGCTCCATTTTTTATTTTATTTTTATATAATTTTTCTTCAACTTTTTTTTATGTATGCAACTCTTAATTGAAAGATTACGGACTCTGTCGTAAATTTTTAACTGGTTGACAAAAAATCTAAAGTAGTCTAAATGATGTAATTTAAATCGTCATAAAGTGTAATAACGTTATAAATAATAACGTTACGTTTGATAATAACGTCGACAAAAACCTTGTTGCGTCTGAGCATATACCTCTAAGGTTAACCTAAGAAAATTTTCTGAGCTATAATATGTAAAAGGCTTCATAATTTTTTAAGATGTTTTAACAAAAAATTTATATCACTAAATACAACTTTATTTTTCAATACCTGAAGAAAGCTTGCTCATTAATAAGGTTACATGTTTACACAGATATAGTACCAAGTCTTTTTCTCTCTCGGCATATACAGATTATAATCAATATTTAAAAAATTCAAAGAGAATTCATGCCTACTGGAAAAGATTATTAATTATTTAAATCTTCTGAATATATAAATACTAGCATTAATCCACAAATATTTTGTACTGAAATTTATAAAATTATAGCATACTAACTAACTAAGATATTAATTTTCTAAATAGAGATTTAATAAAAATGGAACCAAATAATTAAAGCCGGACATCACTATCGAAAACTACCACTTAAAAAAGCAAAACCATTTAATTATTTCTTAAGTTTACGCGAATATTAGACATTGAAATGAAACAAATTTAACGGATTTTATTAGCATCCATCTTCACGGAAGATGGATGCTGAAAAGTATCCGAAACGTCGGAGCTCAATAAATAGTTACACATAAAGAAATCAATCTAGTGATTAAACCGCGATAAAATCCGTTAAATTTGTTTCATTTCAATATCTAATATTCGCGTAAACTTAAGAAATAATTAAATCAATCTAAATCTTAAAACAGTATAAATTCCTTTGTGTGTAGTGATTAAACCGCGATAAAATCCGTTAAATTTGTTTCATTTCAAAATCCATTTAAATCCACCCATATTCGAGTAAATAAATAAACAGCAACAGCCGAATAACGTTTGCAAAAAAAAATAATACAATACCACAAAATGGCATTCGATCGTACATACGCCATTCGGGTATCGATTTTGCGATCCCCTTTCTCGTATTATTATTTTTTTTACATAACAAAGAAGAAAGTGAGGAGGAGTTAGCGAGTGCGCCCCTCGGTTGGCTGTGCGCTACTTGGAGACGATCGGAGGCGAGGGGCGATTTGAACTTGGAACGAACAGTTTTGAATTTCTTTGCCTGTATATTTTATTTTTCTGACTGTCTGGAAAAAGTAAAATTTCTGTAGTCTATCTTGTTTATGTTTTTTTTAAAACATGGTTTTTAATTTGAAATCGTGATAGTGAACAACTTATCGTGAATTATTGGAATTTGGTGATTGTAAATAATCGCATAAATTATTATTAATTCAAAAGCTTAATAATAGGCTTTACTCCAGTTAATACAAAGTTTAATTTCGAATACACGTTGGTACTTGCTTCATGCGTTCCAAGTAAAAATGCTTAAATGCTTTTACCAATTTATTACTGTTTATTCATTTATTTTCACAATATTTTTTTTAATATATACATGTTGCTTTTAAAACTATTGTCCGCTTGTCCGCACTGGTACTGAATTAAGCTATACAACATTTAAATAAAATGGTTTTACATAATTGCGGGTAATATAATAATGAGAAATAGGGTATCGTATTTTATTCAAATAGGTTTACGAAATATATAAACATTTTTTTTTGTAAATATAAACGGTAACGTTATATTCAAATAAATTAAGACCGTCACGTCAAAATTAGCTATTACAGGGCAACTTAGCTTTCATTCAGAAGCGAGTTTATTAAACTTAATTTTAATTTACACGATCATTCCGTGCAACTTTCTATAATCATCATCATCCAAACGTTTTCCCTGTTGTATTCTCAGCAGTGATGCTTCAGAGATCGGGGTCCGCTATCTAAACCAGGAGATTTGATAATGTTACTGCTTTTTACACAGAGTAACTACCTACCATCTGACCTTCGAAACCCAAATGGGAAAAACTCCGAAATATCAAAAAAAGAATTAGAAATTTGATCTTTTCCTTTTGAACGGATTGTAGAGAGTTCATACGTTACATACCTACAATATCAATACCTAAACTAAAAGCAACTATGTTTGAAGCTACAAGCGGAACTAGACTTAATGTTGCCAGCATAAAGAACTGGAATCCCTCAATTTGAAACTTAATAATGTTGCCAGCTTGAGCACTATAAATACGAACTTACGTCGATTCCCGCCGACGAAGTCTTCTCCATCGATGCGTAAAAAACTCTTAACTCAAAGTGGAATGTTTCCACATCAGTTCCATCATCATTCCCTCGTTTGCGACTGAAATACTTGTTGCAATTTTTTTATTTATTGAAACGACTCTCGTAAATTGTTTACAAGACGTGCACAATTTTGATATTTTATTATTTTCATCTATACTTGATCAGATTTATTATTACTTCGCATTTCGCAAAAAGTGAAATTGTATTTTGCACGCACAAATACATGCGAATATATCGTTAATAATACATATTTTTGGCCAAAACTCATTTCTGTTTGATAATTACACGCCTGAAGTAAATTTAGACATTATAGTATGGTCCTACTCTCAATCAATTCATTAATATAACAAAAAATACTTTTCTATTGGCATTACTTGTGTGATTGAAAATAATAATCTTTAAATATTAATTAGCATCTTGCCTAGCAAAAAAAAAAGATGCCCAGTTTTGTAGCGTATCTTTATACCTAAGTAGGGATTTCTTACAGAATAAATTAAAAAAATACCTCTACAATGTAAACGAATCACACCAATTAAGTAAGCTCTAAAATATGTTCGAACTTGTTATAAGAGATACTAACTCAACGACACTATATTTTATAATAAATAAATAAATTTCCGATATCCAGAATAATATCATTTTCGATTACGACCTAAGCTAAAATCAAACCCAGAAACTTGCATAGACTACCACTCCACCAACAAGGTCTTCAAATAACAGAAGACTATTAAGACGTACCTACTTATGAAAAATTTATTATTTCATAAATATACATATTTCTAACATTAAAGAGTAAATATTTGCACATAGTAACTCTCGTTGTTGAAAAAAATTATTTTAATAATGAGCATAAAAACGTGAACATATCCAACGTTTTCTATGACTAGAAACATTTAATGAGACTCATGTTATAATATATATAACAAAATTACAAAGATATATATTCTTATTCATGGTGAAACTATATATATCCTAGTAAAATACATTTAGCATTATAATATCCTACTGCTAATTATAAAAAGCCAGCCTTTCCTACAAGCAGTTTATTGTTGTAGTAAACTTGTCAAAAAAACTATCACGCCGTTAGTCTGAGTATAATAATACAAAATACAACATATACCTTACCCTTGGTATAAATCATTTTTACGGGGCAAACTGATAGAATTAATATTAAGTAAAAAAATTACAAACCTTTATAAAGCTTGTTTTTTCTAGCAAGTATCAAGATACACCGACCGCGCTGTAAGAAACAAGGGTCCGAAGAAAGCATCTCTTGGCCTCCCCTCCTTACGCACACAACTGTGTGTGTATTTAAAAAAATACACACATACATACCGCGAGCTATCAATAGATTCATTAGAAGCTTTTCTTTGACGGAGGCAGGCTTTTAGCCAAGCACTCGACCACTTAACTTTTGCGTATACAAGAAAAAAAACTAAACAAATCTAAGCCCTATGAATACGGGAATAAGTGCATAGTTTTTTGGTGTTTGTGTTGCGAATATTTTTGCGCAGAAACAAATTGCGTCTTTGGTTTTTTTCTTCGCTTTCGCAAGGGCACGCAACCCCTTCTCGGTATCGTTTGATCTACGCACGTCTTACAAGATGTATGAAGGGGTTCGATGAATAACAAATCATTATATACGTAATGATGTATAGCACACAGACGATTACGTATATTTTAGCTTTATTTTTTAACTGACTTAAAAAAAAAGATATTCTTAGTTTGACCTTCATGTATGTATGATGTTCGTCTGCTCTTACCTCGCGTTTGACTGAACCGATTTTTGATTTGGTTTACAGAAGAACGTTTACTATACTTAGAAGAAGGTTTTGGTATTTTTACTAACAAAAAAAAAAGAGGTTTATTGAAGACCTTTCCCTTAGATATTAAGAAAAAAAATTATTCACAGTCACACGTCATTAACCGTGGTAGAAAAAACCATGAGCCGTGAAACTTGGAGGCCACGCTTAGAACTGAATGAACGTCTTACTGATGGAATGGAGTTTCAGATATAGTGGAGCTATCCCATCTATATAAAACTCTTGCGTTACTGAGTGACTAACTGACAAACAACGCACAGCCGAAACTACTGAATACAAGATGCTGAAATTTCGCATGTAGAGTGTAGGGGAGCACTAGGAGAGGATTTTTGCAAATGCCACACCGAAAGGGATGAAACACTTTTATATCAAAGTTAATCTACGCAGGCGAAACCGCGGACAAATGCTAGTCGTCTATAAAAGGAATCCTATGTTTTAAGCCTTTTCCATTATTAGACTATCAGCCGCCATGCTCCGTCCGGTGAGTGGTAGAGCCGGAGACCCAACTTCTTCTCCCAGCCCTCTCAAATGGGGAGGGCGGGGGCTTTTTAAAGGCAGGCAACGCTCCTGTGACCCCGCGGGTGTTGCAGTTGTCTATGGGCAGCGGTGATCACTTAACATCACGTGACCCGCCTGCTCGTTTGCCTCCCTCTTATATGAAAAGAAGAAACAATCTGCGCGGAAAGAGAAGCAGTTGGCATATTGTACGGTTTCTTTTTTTTCCGTTACCTGCGTGGAAATAATATTAGTATATTAGTACCTATTGTCTGTTTTTGCCAACAGACAGACACAGCAGGAGACTGGTTTGTGTAAGTAGTGATATAATAAATCTACATGTTGTAAACATAACATTTCAATAAAGGGTGTGCCCGTATCTAATCGATTCTGATATTAGAATTTAATAAAACACCGCAACCCCTTGGAATTTAGGGGAAAGCATAACTTACGCACAGACGTAAATCAGAATCGTGTATAGTACTTATTATAATAATATTTATTATCTGTATCAATATACGTTTGTGTAGATTATCAAAATATGCAGTAGGAAAATGGGGAATGATTTGATGTTTCTGTTTGGGTAATAATGTTTCCTATTAAAGATTCGAATTATCCGTTTTACATGGTTCAAAATATCTCTTTGATTTTTATTATTTGCAGGACGTTGTCATTATATAAATATAATTTATTTAACTTCTATATGAGTACCAAATAGAACATTACCAATTTTAGCTATTCGCTAGTAAATAAAAGATTTTTTGTAATATGTTAATATAAGATAGATTAATATTACATAATACTAAAAACTAATAAAACAAAGTAACCTTTTTTTATTTTGAGATACTCTAGAAATAAAAACATTTATTCCAACCGCCAGTGTGAAAAATAATATACCTACTGATTGTTTAAGTATATTTCAAGACTATTTTTACAATTAGATGCAATAAATATCCACAGTTTTATACTTACTGTAATAATAATAAAGTGTAATATTACAACTGTACAGGTTTCTTTAATTTAATATAAATAACAATAATAGCTTTTATACTGACCACAAAGAGTGCGATAAAAAAATAATATATTTAAGTATCAAATGAATTCAATTGTTTTTTCATAACTACTGTTGTCAATTTTTCCCCGCTATTTTTATTTATACATAAAATACAGATGTAATGATTAAAGTTTATTGTATAATAAACAGTTTATATTTTAATTGCCACTAAACATAGGTTTATTTAACATCAATCACGAACATTGATGAAGAACACCAAAAAACCTAAAATAATGATGAAAATTAGGTACAAAAGTGTTTAAGTAAATTATATAGCATTTATATAGATGAGTTAAGAAATGCATTTAAATAACTAAGTCAAACCCCAGCTTAAATATATGATAAGTAGTTTATCTGTAAAATGTTCCATACAATGTACTAGTTGTACAAATACAAGTCTTTATCCCTTTAGGCAGAGCCAAGAGTTGCGAGACTGGGAGGCCACGTTTAGCAAAATGGGCCTATTGGTAGATTAGATTCAAATGTAGTCACATCGCCTATGAGAATTCCTATTTCAAGCCCTTTCCCTTCATTGATTTTTACAATCTGTGCGGGAGGAGTAGCATCTGTTACTTTCTACGTTTTTCTTTCGCTCCCAAACTAGCATAGAAGCCTAGTTGAATTTTCCATTTCTTTTTTTTATGAAAGAGAGTGGCAAACGAGCAGATGGGTCACGTGATATTAAGTGATCACCCCGGGTGTTGCAGGTATCTATACCTGCAACACCCGGGGGGACACAAAAGGGAAGGGATGGGCCACAGTTTAAAGGATTTATACGCTCTTTTATTGAAGGTTTCGCTCGCTCAATGATCATTGGCCTATTTTTGGACACCACAGTTTTCTCACCCCAACTACTACTCTTCGCTATTAACATCCATCGTCTTCCTGTCGACGTAACATCGTAATCAATGTAGATTTCCGCAACTGTAGGTATCCATTAGTATCAACAGAGATATTACTTGTCCCCGTGCGTCTAACGGCGCGTATAATGAGTCCATCCACCGCAGACCATTGATGCAGACGGCATGCTGAGACGCACTACTTGGACAGTGGACATGCGTCCTAAGATAAGAAATGACGCGGGGTAGCTAGCCATTCTTTCAAGCTATTTGTACCTAAAAAAGAAAATACTAAACCCTTATAAAATCACTTGTCTGTCTGTACGACCTTTACGTTCTTTTCCGAAACTATTTTACCAATTGAGTTGAAATAAAGCACACAGAAACTTGGGAGCAAAATAAACGTTATACATAGACATAATGCTTAATATTTCCACTTGGAAGTTTAATTAGAATTCATAAGAAAAACAAACAGTGATGTTCGTTCGTAAGGCAAATATTTTTTATCGCGTAACCTTGTAGCAGGAGCGGGGTTATGAAGCACCACCTGCCATAAAAGTAAGATAACCCGTCAGGCCAGTTTTGATCATGCCGGAGGTTGTATATATATACGTCTAATATTTGAAAACACTGCTTGCGCGGTTTAGGTTTATTGCAAATAACTCCTTTAACTCGTAGCGTAGATAGATAGCGTCAAACCTATTAATTCTCCTTGTAATTATATGCCCTTGTAAAAGGTTTTTATAACTATCTGTAAGACTGGCAGCAAAGGAATCGCTTTCACAGAGTAAAAAATAAGGCCTTGAAATCTTTATTTCCCGCTATATCTTATAAATTAAGCTACGCGCTTATACGAGCGCCACCTACTTGGCATCGGATAAGTGCGACGAGCCGTGAGGAAGCAACGTGATTTGTTTGTTTATCCACTGTCTACTGATAAATAATTGTTTCTCAAGTGTAAGACTAAATATATATATTTGTTATATAAAATCACCTATTTTTAACCCCCGTCGCAAAAAGAGGGATGTTATAAGTTTGACGTGTCTGTCTGTCTGTCTGTGTGTCTGTCTGTCTGTGGCATCATAACTCCCGAACGCATGCAGTGATTTCAATTTAGTTTCGTTATCCAAGACTCAAGTCAATCAAAAAAAGATCATTTTCTATCATGGCCTGACCGGGGATAGAACCCGGATCCTCTTGAGTAGCGGTCAGCCACGTTAACCGTTACACCGATTTTTTGTACACAAATTGTTACTTTGGAATTTTTTGTAAAGTGAGCACTTTTAAGGAGCATTTCTTTTTATGAAAGAGGGAGGAAAATTAGCAGGCGGGTCACGTGATGTTAAGTGATCACCGCCGCCTATAGACACCTGCAACACCCGGGGGGTCACAGAAGCGTTGCCGGCCTTTACATAAAGGAAACTCAATTCAATTAGCGTTACAAGAGTTACAACCGTCGTCGGGCATTGGCGGTCATTCCCCGGGCATTGGCGGTCATTCCCCGGGCAAATCGGGGCCCTTTATTCATTGAGATTTGTCTTTGCCTAATTAATTATCTTCCTTTAGTGAGTACTGCCGATAGTAAAATTCGTGTTGAAACTTGCGGATTTTACTAGAATTTGAGTTTGATTTTGATCAACGTTTAAAATAGCATAAATTGTTTGATTAGACTATAAAATAATTGAATTGATGAAAAAATAATATTAATGCATAGCATAAAATAATGATTATATTGTTGTAAAACAAGACAAAATTTATACTTATAACGCAAAATAGTATCTAAATTTCACGAACACGTAGTATATACGTACTTATTTAGAAGGCCAATTAGAAATATAATTATTTAACGAATAAAAAACATAATACCGTAAATTTTGTTAGTTAACGATAAGAATTACATTAATTAAAAATAAAATAAAAGTTACCATTTAAAAATAAAAAAAAAATCATAAATATCAATGTGTATTTGATAAACAGTTTGGGCGGGCAAGGGCGGGCGCCGCGGCCGGCGGGCGGGCGGAAACGTCACTTACTTACCCAAATTGCAATCCGCCCTTAATTATACGCCGATACGTCGAGACGTCGTCGCAGGAAATTTGTATCAATGAGTTCCGATACTATATAATTAATTGGAAAGCAGTAATTAATTTGGAAAGGTAATTAATAATTTATATTTAACTAGCTTTTACCTGTGGCTTCGTTCGCGTCTTATTGGAGAAGAGGGGATAGAAAAAGATAAAAAATAGTCTATGCCACTATCCAGCCTTTCAAAAACTATCTACACATAAAAAATTACATTAATTCGTTGCTCTGTTTTAACATGACAGACAAACAAAAACATTTTCACATTTATAGCATTAGTATGGACTAAATTCCAATTCCCATTAATAACTATCCTATGTCCTTCCTAAAGTACAAAGTCAAAATATTTTTCTTCAACCAGACTAGATACCGGCACTTTTTTTATCGTGAATTTAGTTCATTTTGTGTAAATTTTATTCATATCAAATCATTTATTTCGTGAACATAGGTTACATGGTAGATGTTATACATAAGAATTAGCCTCACTATATCCCGCCACAAGGCATACGAAGTTATTTTAAATAAGTAATCGTTATTTATACATCATAAATTAAATCTATCTTATACATTAATATATGCGAAAAAATATACATAATACTAAACTAGTAAATGACATTGTGTGAGTTACGAAATTTTTTTTAATAAAATACATTAATTTAAATTATCATTTTGGTATTCAATTACAAAATAATATGCTTTTTTGGCAAGGAGCTTTGATAGCTCCCTCTTAAAGGTAGTCAAGTTGTCCGTATTTGTGGTAAAAGGTAATGAGTGAATCAGTTCCGAATATAAATTTAGATAACGCATACTATTTATTATTAATAAATTTTAACGCCATGAGAGAAAACAATTGAAATTATGTATACAAGAATTTTTAAAACAATCAATACATATTATTTAATCGCCTGCTGGTATAAATTGATCACCACGTGATAACTCTTTTCTCTTCCTAGTGATTTTAAAATAGAAACATTTATTATCACCTGCCAGTTACAGTCTGACGATTTATCTCATTGGAAATATTAACTCTAATGTGTTTGGACAAATGTAATAAAGTAATTACACAAGTTCTTTTTTTCAAACTTAAATAGAATGTTTGTTGTGGTTTCTAATAGGTTAGTATACAAGTTCCGAACCAATATATATTTGAGATTTTTTCTCGTGTAGGTAATAGTTTGCTTTACATAGACAACTATACGTTTTACCTAGATAAATATACATAGGTACTTCATCTACTGAAGTAAAATTTTCTTGACTAGGTCTAAATGGGTAATTACTTACATATTTTTTTTATCTTATGATATGATAGGCTTACTTATTTTGTTAAAGTGATAATAAATATATAGGTCAAAATCACATAAGTAGATTATGTTAGCCCCAAATTAAGTTCGAGAGTTGTATTAAGTAATATACAACACGTATGTACTTCAAAACCGATAAGATACTTAGGAGAATAGTGAAAGTTCGATACTAAAAGTTTGCTTCACTTGCTCAATCATACAAACTAATTATAAAAATCATCTTACCTAATAAGTATACAGTAAAATTGGAAATATATTTTGTCAGAAGTCAACATTATTTCGCTGACTACGCAAAACGATTTGAGACGGGCAATAAAAAAAACGTACTTACTCAGCACTTCGAAATTTGCGAAGAGGGTTCCAAAAAAACTCCCCATCGTCGAAATTACGCAATGAAACGAAAGCCGAGCGATACAAATTCGCAAATCTACGACTATAAATAGCGACCCCATAATAGCTCCCCTTCGATATTTGAAAGGAAAAATTCAAAATGGCCGCCCGCGTCTTGTCTTTATCTTTTTCTTATGTAAATAGCTTGAAATATTGGATGTTTAATGAGTTTGATTCTGGAACTTTCCCGACGACAGCGGCGCCAGAGCAGAAGGCAGAATAATTAAAAACAAACGCTTCTTATTTCTTTTATGTAAGTATTGTCTTTGGTTTCTTATTTAAAAAAAAATATATATCATTTTTACAATACTGATTAAGTATGTATATGTACAGGTGAAAGTTTGCAAATAAATATGTGTGACGGATTGTGTGAATTTGAGTAAGGAGATTTAGTTAAAATGGTCATAAAGCTGTAGTAAAATTTAGACTACAACAATAATTTACATAACATTACGACAATATACATTTGATACGGACCTACATATAAAAAAATAACAAAAAGATTAACTAACTTAGCTGAATGGTAACCTATAAGCTTACCATTCAGCTAAGCGAGGGCTGCGAATCACAAGACTGTCACACGGCTCTGTCTACCCCGTGAGAGATAAAGATGTGATACTGTATCTGTGTCTTTACAAAACAAGCTATTCTTCGTCAAGCGCACCCAGTGCTTGCCAAAATTTGGCAAATTTATGGCCGACCGGAAGTCTTCGCTGCTTCCCGCCTCGGTTCCGTTTCCGGTGCATGCTTGAGAATATATTACGAACTTCCTTACTTAATGAATAGGGAACACTCGTATGTAGCCTTGGAGGTACAGTCTACTGCATGTAAATTTATCGGAAATTAACCCTTGTGATGTGGCAATAACGGTGAATTTGTAATGGCTTTATTTAAATATGTAGGTGATCGATACGCCATTGACAGTATTTTTATTGATTTGTTCTCTACACATACCACTTTATCTTGTTTTTTGGCCTAAGTCTTGGATTTATCTTTGATAATTAGCCTCGAAGTTCAAGTTATAGCATTGGCAATCAAATAGGCAATGTTGCCGGCCTTTTGGGCACGTTGTCAACGTGCAAGATCCTTGAGGAACTGAGATTGATAAGCGTTAATATTTGTATCAAATTTAAAATTTTAGTTCATACAGTCAGAAAGAAAAACGTAGAATATTCCACATTCTTCTTTTCCCGCGCAGTTTATAATAGTTTATCAAGGGAAAGGGGTAAAAAAGTAGTTTTTCTTCACACAGGCGATGCGTTAATATATCCGTTTTATACATTTTAGTATTAAACATTTAATCAAGATGCCACCCATAAACAATTTGACAATGAATACCCAAACAAATGAGTTAACAATTCGCAAGTTATTCTAAGGCAAATATCTCAAGTTCAAATTTATAGTACGAAACAATGGACGAGCAAGACAAACTGTAAATCCAGCTGAGCTGTTCAGAACTGTTGGTATGATCAATAAATCGTAAGTTTGAGACTTGAACGCCGGACTTACGGGCCAAGAAAGTATAACTCTACTGACCATAGAGTTTTTGAGGGCGGTGAACGGGTTTGTCGATAAAATTCTGATTGTAATTTTTCGCATCGACTGTTTTTTGGCCTTTTATTTTGTTTGTTGAATATTTACAAAGAGAAAATGTTTTGAAGGTTTAAGTAACCTATTTACTCGTCATTTATAAAATAACAGATACTTTTTACTGTTTTCAACGTTTTTGTTTTTTGTGATTCCTGTGTCATTATTACAATCCAATAAGAACTGATTAAATATTTTTAACAATTGTAAAAAACTTACTGTTCTTATGTAGATATTTCTGCACCCACAGATTTAGGTTCGTTTCTTATTTTTGAAAACATCAGGCAACATAAAATAATATTATCTGGCATTGCTGGATACAATTATTGAATAAAATAGATACAATTTTGAGTTATAGCTTTTCCCCTGCTATGATTCGTCTGGAGAATTAGGGGGTGAGATGCTCACGTTGTTTTAAAGCGTGATGTACTCTAAAATGGCAGAAAATAAAATACTGAAATTGTTCTATAGCAATATTAAAAACAAACGGTATGGGATAAGAACAAATATAGATATCGATATGTCGATAATTTTCTGATTCAATCTCTTAGGCAGTGTTTGCGGCAAGTCTGTACCGTTTAAGCTGAAACAGTAGCTCACTTATTACCTGAGATGGCACAACTTGCCCAAACTTGTGGTGTTCATCAGATAGGGGCTAATGAATAATAACTTACACTTAGTTGGTATTAAACAACAAATCAATAACAAATATTTTGGTATTTAAATATGAAGTACTTACTAAGTGTAAACGTAAAATCAAAATCAAATCAGAAAGATTTTTATTCAAGTAGGCCGAATGTTGGCAATTTTGAATCGTCATCATACTATTTATTTGTTGATTGCCAAGCTACGAACTACCACTGTTTCAGAACGACCACTACTGAGAAGAACACGCCGAAAGAAACTCAGCAGTATAATACGTAGCGTATAATATGTACACTTACTCAGAAGTAAGTAAATAAATCGTACATATTAATAATAAATGTATAGGTCCAATTATATATAATTTAATTATACTCAGAGTAAAATAAAATACTTGTCTAAGATTATAGAATTTATTCTCAGAGGGATTATTCTCATTGGCTAGCAATAATGTTATTCATTATTAACAAATAAGTATTATATTTGTTTGTTTTTGTTTTTAAAGGGGCATATCACACAAATTGAGTTAGCCCCAAACTAAGTTCGAGACTTGTATTATGGGATACTAACTCAACGATACTATATTTTATAATAAATACATACATATATAGATAAACATTCAAGACCCAGGCCAATCAAAAAAAGATCAT